>PIJE02002519.1:9670-66190 GCA_002895965.2 Coryphaenoides rupestris | reverse complement strand
TACAACTACAATCACGTTCCCAACCCGCTATTACAGCACGTGGTGCCGTTGAAAACTACAATTGCTGGGTTATTAATCTTTATTTTTCTCCACATAAAGGAGATTTGCGGGGCGACCATCATTTCAAGCTGTTATTTAGTTTGCTGCCAACCTTTCCGAAAAGGCACAATGACTATTATCGGTAATGCATTTGGATTAATGAACCGAACAACAGAATGCACAGTCAATGTTTGACTTTACAGCATAATAGTTATAATTTATGTATGCGGGCAAACACGCAGACCGGCTGAATAATTACGGCGACAACAATGGCGAAATAAAGACGCGTTTATGTGTCACGTAAATAACGAACTAATAGGCCGACGATAGCTAAGTCATACGTGTCAAACCCGAGGCCCGCGGGCTGTGATGTCACCAACCGGTTTGTGCACAGCGGCTGTGAGGCGCTCTGGCTATTACAGATGATCCCCACCGTTACTAATTGAGCTCGTTGATTGATTCAAATATTAATGCAATCGTCGCCCGTTTTGTCGTGGGAATGTTGCGGCTTTATTCCGCCTTGCCCTCCGTGTCAAAGGTACAAGCACGGAAAACGGGAGAATTTGCTGTTATATTGCTAGAATATTCTGGGACGATAATTATAATCCACCTCTGGAGTCTAAGGGCATATTACTAATGTTAATTTTTGAAGGGTACTTTCACGTAACAGAAACTTAAGCAACGAGCCCCAAGAGGCCGTGTGGTTTATCGTGATTTCAGAACAGCTGAGGGCCGTTGTGAGGCCCAACACGACAACGGTGACTTACATTCAACGACATTAAGGTTTCATAAACGATGCACACGGCAGCAAAAAAATGCAATAGCTCATTGATACCAAATAATCATTCCTCCGCCAAACAATGTAGTTCTACAGCGACGTAGGAGAATGATCTGCTGAGCAAGCACACAGACACCAGAGACACCACACGTTTACATGCAGAAAATATTCTGGCCCGTTCTGTACTTGTGTGCTTTTGGTTCCATATCTGCGTCTATATTTTGACGCTCATGCTGTTGTACTTTAAAGTTAAGTAAGGTTTTGAAAGCAGGACTTTAACTTGTTTTGTCTTTGTTACACCGAGGTTACACTCTTGCTACTCTGTATAACTTAAGCAATAGATCTCAGTGCTTCCTCCGCCACTGTCTGTTCATCCTGAGCCTCGCAGGTCACGGCTGCCATTTGGCGTGAACACAAAAAAGACACAACTGCAGACACACACACGTTCCTGTACTCCATGCATGTGTGGAGTATGGAATAACAAACTAGTTCTGTGTCCAGACTCGGTTCCTTCGCCCCTTGGATGTGAGGCACGTGCGCTCTCCCAGCTCTCCCAGCTCTCCCAGTCCACTGTAAGTAAGCAGTGTCACGGAGCTTACTTTACTAATTAATGTAAACACGCAGTCTGAGCGTCGCCACAGGGTTTAAACGCTCAACACAATGTCAACTCCGATAAGAGGTACTTTCAATACCAGCATAGTAACACATTAATATTCTATTCAGATTATACATGTTTAGAACTAGTACAGATGTACATATTAAATGTCAGCGTCGTAGAACCATTCATGTTATATCATATTCTACATGTTGAAAATGGGTACAAAAATATTGCAATATTACAAAATACCGCATAGTAGAACCATTGTGAACCTTACATGTTTAGAATATGATGGGTGTAGATTATATGAAATAGAGAACACAGTTTTATCTTCATATATGATAATACTGGGGTTTATTTGATACTTGGCGATCCGGTTTATATTGTAGTTTAATTAAATATCGCCTATGACTGTAAAATCCTAAATAGAAGAATGCAAATAGTAAATGTAATGTTTGTATTTGTATAGGAGTAGTATTTATGTGTATAGGCTATCTGCCCAGTGCCTGAAATAAATACATTTAGAAATATAATACTTTTACACACTTTTATCCAAAGCAACTTACATTTAAGGCCGAGAACAACACTGGGCACTGTCAGGCAATTCACTTTTCAACCATGAAAACATTTAAAAAACAAGATTTCAGTTTTTCTTTTGGTCCCAAACTCAAAAGAACACGAACTGTGTTTCAGTGTTTCTGAGTGTTATTTCAGTGATGGATTCACAATGTGAATGTGACCCGGAATCCGAGACCCTAAAGCAATCAAGGACCGAACTCCAGTGAGCCTGGGCTGGCCCTAACAAAGTGTTTGTGAGCGGCGGTGAGTGCCGGCGTCTTGCTAAGTGTTTTTTAATGACTGGAACCCAGGCTCTCAACTCTTGCAAAACAACACGTACGCCCAAAGAGCTCCCGAACCATTAAGGCATTACAGACAAACCGCTGTTTTCTGAACGCGAAAATAAAACCCCCATGAAAAATGCAGCAGCGTTCTAAGAAGGAGCGTCGTCAAGGGCCTTAATGTCGTTCTATATTCCGAACCATGTAACAGGTCAGGGAAAAGCGTTAAAAAAACATAGGAGAGGTTTGTCTTCAACTTCAGAGAAAGCTCTGATGAGGTGAGTTCATCCAAACACAATTCCCCCCAACAAAACCTTCATGGCTTACAAATGCATTCACTAAAAATATATATTTTTTACCAGCTTTAAAAGGGATAATTAGGACTTGGAAGTGCAGAAAGTGCAGAAAGAATTCCTGGTGCCAAGATCCATTTATTAAGTGTGCTTTAAGCACGGCTGCTCCCATTTAAATCTCATAGTGGGCAAACTGCAATTTGCACAGAAAAAAAGTCAAAAGTTACTTAAAAGGTAGCTTGGTGTTGTTAAGGTCGTAGTTAATTATACATAGCAGTATATAGTACAGGGCTAAAGGGGCAGTATTTTACCACCAGGTATGAGGGTGATTAGTCATTACAACTGTTGAGGGTGTGGATCCTGTTATTACTCAAGACTCTTCCACAGTCCTACCACCATACTGGTGCTGCAGCCTATCATAGTGGAGGTCTGTCTGATACAGTTATTAAAATCATCTTCTGAAACCTCCGTCTTGCCGCTCTCAAATGAGTCACTCTCCAAGTATGGATGCATATCTCCGTCACAGCGGGAAACCGTGCGTTATTCCTCCCCTCGCTCACGCTGGTTCCTGGCACAGGTTCTGCATAATCTCCCCCCAGAAGTACGGCTATAGCATTGTCAAACGTCTGGATCTGACATTACAGTATAATCTCAGTGTCTGGTTCATCTTCTTATTATGAATACAGCTGGTTGACTATTATATTCCATACAGAGTGTTTATTAATGAGTGTTGGGCATAGACTGGTCTGAGGTGGCCGTTGAAGTCCTGCCCTGTATGCGCCAAATATGTATTTTTCTATCCAAGAATGAAATAAATATAATTTCTCGCCGTTCCCTTAGAGTGGTGACGGTGAACGGCGTCTGGTATTCACCGTCTGGCATTCACCGTCTGCAATCCACCTGAATGCAGTAAGAGGACCGGCTAGTCTCTTCCACCTGAGAGGTCCAAACACTCATGGCCGCCAATTGTAACATTTCAAAACATATCCACTGGTATGTGTGGCCTTTTCCATTAGAAATAAGAATGAAAAAGACCTCATATTTCTCACTCACATAGTGTAGTGAAAATGATGTTCAGATCGCCAAAATATTCTACAGCATTCTTTAATACATCCATGTTTTGTGGACAATAGTTTATGAGGCTGTTTCCCTGTTAAAGTCGGCTAAAGTATCTCTGTTGGATAAGTTGGCATCCAAACGAAAGTGTTGCGATACAACAACACGCTGTCATGTTATCAGAAGCAACCTACAGTATGTTCCTGCACCGCAGTGCAAGGAAAGATTGGCTTGTGGATGAGGGGTTACGTGGACGGCAAGCTTCGCCATCACCTTTGTGAGCTCGCATTTAATCTTTCTATCTCAACAAGATCTGATGTCCAAAAGTTCCCGTTGGCTGTACGACGTGTAGGGTTGAAACAAAGAGACAATAACTATTAATTTGCAGAATGTGGAGAGCTGAGCTTCATGCTGCGCACACAATAGATTCAGCTCTGTGTCATTTAGGAGCAGGTAGCTTGCTAGCTACAGGTAGACCGCAGACGTCGGGGTTCAATCCCAGAACGTGTCAGTCACCCTAACCAACCACACTAGCCTTCTATGTTGTCCTCTTCCACTCACTGCATTCTTACTGGACACAGTGTGTCTGTCTGTCAGGTTCTGATGTTTGACATCACGACCCTCCACTCAGATGTGCCATATGTATGATTTAGCAACACACAAACTGACTTTACATGGTAAAGACACGCGGGGATCGATCGCTAGAACAGAGAACGGGTGCACATCGTGTTCAATGATGTATAATAAATCAACTTGCAGCGTAACGTCTTTACGGAAAACTAAACTAAGCGGCCCCAACCCTTAACCCCAACGCACGTGTGTGTATTCATGTGCATGTCTTTATGCGTGCCTGTTTGTGTGTGGTGGCTGTGGATGTGTACATGTGCAGGCCTGCGTGTGTGTGTGTGTGTGTGTGTGTGCATACGTGTGTGTGTGTGTAATATGCAATACTAAGCGGCCTCAAGTCTTCTAATGAGGAACATGTAGATCAAATGTAGCAGAGAGCCTCGGGCTCCAGACCAAATCAATATTTAATAACGCATTACAGCGATCAGCTGAGTAGCTGCACACATGCTGATTCGCTCTGCTAGCGCACGGCGGCTAACGAGCCGCTAGCCGAGAGCTCCGCTCCTCCTCCTCTCGCTCCTCCTCCTCGCGGTTACATTACACATGGACAGATCAGTTGAGGAGCTGCAAATTAATCCACATTACTCACACAGAACCAGAGCGCTGCAGTGCTAATGACGCTCTTAATGCAGTTTAATGGTGCAGCACCTCAAACAAGCTAGCCCCCTCCCGCCATGAGCGCGAGCCCATTCTAACATTTCATTATTGAGGAAACTAAAGAAAATATTAGATTAGGATGAATTGTGACTTCTTTCTGGTTGTGTGTTCGGCGCTAAATTAAAAGATCTCATGCTCAGGGACTCAGGTCCCGGTCATATATTACACTATACGCCACTTCAGGGAAGCTCTCTCAATATAAACAGACTGGGATTATAGAATGTTTTGCTGAACACTAAGGCATCTTAAATATTTACAGGTAGTCCCTCACATTTACTCACAGACCAAAAAATTGTGTCTGATATTTCATGTCGGCCTTTAGCAGCGATCACTCTCTCCTCTCTCTCTCTCTCTCTCTCTCTCTCTCTCTGACGGAGCAGATGGGACCTGCAGTGACGGTTTCTTTGGTGTTTCGACCAATGGTCCGGAGCTCGGTTGCCGTGGCACTGGCCCCAGTTGGCCCCGGTGTTGCCACGGTGAACTCCGTCTGACGTCGGGAAGTCGTCATTCGTTCTTTCCATCGGGAAGCTGAAAACACAGGCTGGTGTGGAAGACAGTTGGAGCTGAGCTTGAATATGAGCGAGAGAGAGTAAATACAGGTCAGTCCCAACACAGTGAAGACCATTATGTCAATGACTTTTTGTCGATGTAAAGAGATAACATTTGACTTCAGCACACAACACACACACACACACACACACACACACACACACACACAGACAAAGGGTATCCATCCTCTTTGTTTTAACCAACCCCATCGCTGTAGCCTGAATTAAGTCTATAATAAATTTGTATTAATAAATTATTTGTTAATCAAGTCATTTCAAATTCCACAATTTACAATAAATGGCTCCAACACACCTCCATTTGCTTGGTTTACATATAAAAATGCCAGCATTTAGTTTTGCGGAGAAATTGTGGAATCATTTAAGAAGCAATTAAAGAAGAAGAAGCACAATTTTACCGACTGTGAACTTAATAGTAATGGTTGATCAAATTGAATCGAGAAAATGCATTTTTTGGAAGCCCTGGCATTGGCAAACTAATTAAACAAGTTAAATGGCAGAATGTCACTGAAGCAGTGAACACCATTAGTTCTGAGCCATGGACCCTGGAGGAAGTAAAAAATAGGTGGTCTGATTTCAAAGCAAGGCCGAGTGCATTACTGTGCTTAATGACCTGTTAATTGGTCAAACCTGAAGGTGTAGATTAGAATTCCACCCCAATAATACAGAATAATAATCTTTATTTATATCAAGATCAGATCTGTCTGTCATTGTGTGTGGTTTTGTATGTCGTGTCCTGTCGCATGTAATGTGGGTCAAGTGGGTGTACAGTGCTGTGGAAAGGAATTTCCCCTTGGGGACAATAAAAACTAAATACTAAATAAAAATAAAAATCTACCATCCATCCATCCATCCATCCATTCTCGTCCGCTTATCCGGAGTCGGGCCGGGGGGGCCGTGTCGCGGTGGCAGCCGGCTAAGCAGGGCCCCCCAGGCTTCCTTCTCCCCAGCCACACTCTAGTTCCTCCTGGGGTATCCCGAGGCATTCCCAGGCCAGACGATATGTAATCCCTCCAGCGAGTTCTGGGTCTGCCCTGGGGTCTCCTCCCAGTTGGATGTGCCCGGAAAACCTCCAAAGGGAGGCGCCCGGGGGGCATCCTAATCAGATGCCCGAACCACCTCAGCTGACTCCTTTCGACTCTACTCCGAGGAAGCTCGGAGTAGTCGAACCAGACCATAGAGCAGAATACCAGCATAACCAGTGGATTGTAGCAACTGATCTATCCAGCATACATCTGGGTGAACCGTTCCACTTGATGTCATAAACCAGAGATTATTTCTGACAGAACAAATATACCCAGGAGCCTGAACATTCAAGGCTTTAAAAAAATCTTAAAATCTATTCTAAAACTCACAGGTAACCAGTGAAGGGTTGCAAGGATTGTAATGTGGTCACTTCTGTAGGGCCTCAGCCATCCAAGGTGGTGGAACCATATGCTTCTTTATTCTAAGGGTAAAGAGGTGCCACGGAGTCTGCTCCCCCACTGGGAGAAGAGGAACTCCAAGGCTGCTCCCCACAGGGGACAGTGCAACACCATAAAGTCTGTGCCCCATGTAAACATGAAAAACTCAAAGTGGCTAAACGGTTTTTTTATTGTATTGCTATGCAACCTGGCACAAGAATTTTCTTCGGGATTAAAGTTCTCTTAAACAGTCTGTCCCCACTGAGCAATGCCACCAAACCTAGAAAAGAAGAAGAAAAGGGGCTTGAAGTCTGTCCATCAATGTCACATCTGCTCATTGGTCGAATAGACGAGGTCTCATCTGTGCATGCGTCAGGATACCTGTCACCGAGCCTATATAGACGGGTTTCTTGTTCACAAACTACTGGATGCGCGCGCATTCAGGAGGCAAAAGCGTTTTGGTTGCAGGTCACAACATTGTAGTCTGTAAATAAATGGAGGTTTTGCATTGTTTTTGCTATTTCACTCAACTTACCTGCTTTTGTTGGTTGTTGAGCCTGTGTATCCTCTCCTTATTTGTCAATATCAGGGCCATGGTGGTAATATTAGTGTCACTAAGTCAAAGTAGAAATGTTTACGAGAAGGCTACTTTACGACCTGCCACATTAGAAATTTGACAGCTACTGTAAACATACTGTACAAGACAAGAGACATGACAGCTAGGTCTGGAACAGTGAGGAAATGGTTACATTAGAAGATTACATTAGAAGCCTAGGTAGCTCAGACTGCACCAATTACATCAATAAAGTTCTCAGTAATGGTGAGATTACCAGATCCCTGTGATATTGCAGACCAGCGAGAGCGATGTAGGTTTCTTGCAGATCTACAGATTGGAGAAAGAGCTTCTGGATGAGCTTGCTCTTTTGCATCTTCCTGTATGTGCCGTTGGAGTTGAATAAGGCCACAGACTCCTCAACAACACAATGTTCCAACAACATGGGTAGGTTCACAAGTTGATTGACCTCAACCAGGTCAATCACTGCCTTGAGAACACTCTGTTCCATCTCAGCAGCTCACGCCCTGAGTTCCTCCCCGGGCTTCTTCATGCATGGCCTCAAACATCAAGCTTTTGCTCAGAGGAACGCATGCATGGAGGGAGGTATTCTTACTGAACACCGGGTCTTTCAAGAAGCTGTTAACTTCTCCTCTCCCAGGTCATGTCCCAACCCCTACTCCAACATGTCCCAGGCCATATTGGAGGAGGGGTTTCCTGTGATGGACTGAGTGAAGTCAGTACAAAGGAAGGCAACCTGATTAGCAGGGAGAGCTGTCAGCGTTGTCCAGAAATCAGGCAGCCACCTCCGATAACTATTGTAGTTGTATGCTACCAACCATGGTAGCATGGCATGCAGAGAGCTAACATACTCGTCCCACTTGCAGATATGGACTGCGTGCACATTCTGCATGAGCGCATCTGTCATGGACAGAATGTCCCTCCAGTAGTCCGCCATGTCACTAGCATCCACCTGGGTGAACAAGTTGTTGATGAGGCTCTCAAGGTCAGGATCATCCTCCAGTGCCGCATGAGCAGCAGCGCGGGATTCTTGGGAGAGACTTGTATCTCGGAATCTCAACATTCTCCTTCATCATCGTCAGGTTGGGCATGAGCCTCCAGCAACGCAGCCCCCTCTTGTAATGCTTGCCTTTCAGTGCAAGATCGACGGAGCCTTCTGCAATAACTCCTACGGCCACAAGTACATCTCCTAGCTCAGTCCCCTTGTAGCGCTTGTAGATAGCGCTCATCATCACACACCTTGTATGTGTAGCCGGTCCAAACCAGCCACACTGTGTTGTGTTCTGGTGCACGAGTGATCACAGCATACCATGACTTCAGGCGATAATCTTTTCTTTCTGTAAATTAGTTTGACAGAAAAGCAAAAGGTCCTCGCCACGCCTGGCACACACAGTACTCAACCATATAATTTCAGTGGCACTGCCAATGCAAACATGACACCTCTCATCAGATCAGACGTGAACTGACGAGATTATGGAAATACACTGCAACGTCACCAGATAGCGCCGGAAATAAATAAATTAATTAATTAATCAAGAAAAACATAGTTTGGAAATAAAATCTGTAAATTAAAATAAATATAATAGGAAAATAAGGTATGTGTTTTCCTCTCTGTTACATATGGAAGGGACCAAGAAAGGGTACAATGTCATGGTACTTGTTTGGGTTCTCGTCCTTGAGCAGGGTGATGAGGACATACATGATCTCCCACTGAGAAGGCGAAGGGCATGCTCTCAGTGGCGATGGTGGTAGACAGCTTGTCCATGACGTCATTCATAACTGTTGGCCGGTTGATTGTAACCAAGTTATATTTCTTTAAATCTTGGTTTATTATACATAATTTAAAAGGTACTGTCATGATCTAAACGATCAAACATAGTTTAAAAAGTAAAATGTACAGCTACAGTACTTTACAAGGTGTCCAAGACCATTTTTACTGAAAAACATCATTTCACTCGACTGGATGGTGGCCATCTTTGATTTCTGGGTCATAAGGTCAAAATGATGTCAGAATCAGAATCCTCATGGTGGACTTATACGAAAAAGTGTCTTCATACATGATTCTAGGTGTTCTGGTTCAAAAGTTAATGTTTCAAGATGGTGCCAGCAGCCATCTTGGGGTTGGCCCTCTGGCAAAACCCAAGAAGGGATTCATAAAGGGGTCATAGTTGTCAAATCAAAAATCCAAAAATCTTTCAAAAAGCAGCAGCAGCCCCCTGGCTATGTGCCCCAGCAGCAGCAAAAGCAGCAACCACCTAGCGATGTGCCCCAGGATCCCCCAAAAGCAGCAACCACCTAGCGATGTGCCCCAGGATCCCCCAAAAGCAGCAACCACCTAGCTATGTGCCCCAGGATCCCCCAAAAGCAGCAACCACCTAGCTATGTGCCCCAGGATCCCCCAAAAGCAGCAACCACCTAGCTATGTGCCCCAGGATCCCCCAAAAGCAGCAACCACCTAGCTATGTGCCCCAGGATCCCCCAAAAGCAGCAACCACCTAGCTATGTGCCCCAGGATCCCCCAAAAGCAGCTACCACCTAGCGATGTGCCCCAGGATCCCCAAAAGCAGCAACACCCTAGCTATCATGCTGTCTATAAATACTATTTATAAACACTACCTCTCATCTCCTCTCATCATCATGTGCAATATTCTTAATGTCATGCCAATTTGTTTTTGCCGTCGAATATCTTATCTTACCATGCCTTCATACTTGTATATTTTAACTGTAAATTTGTAAAAGAAAAAAACAGACAGTTTATTTTTTATCATTCTGTTTTGTACTGTATCGCTATGTAACCTGGCACAAGAATTTCCTTCGGGATAAATAAAGTTCTATTCGATTCTATTCTATGTGCCCCAAGAGCCCCAAAAGCAGCAACCACCTAGCTATGTGCCCCAGGAGCCCCAAAAGCAGAAACCATCGAGCTATGTATGTGCGGCAGCCACCTATCTTCAAGCCCAGCAGGCGCTCCCTAGCTACGAGCTCCAGCATCCTCAAGAGCAGCAAGCTCCTAGCTACGAGCTCCAGCATCCTCAAGAGCAGCAGGCTCCTAGCTACGAGCTCCAGCATCCTCAAGGACACAAGTGCTCCTAGCCTACGAGCTCCAGCATCATCAAGAGCAGTCAAGGCCTCCTACCTACGAGCCCAGCATCATTCAAGAGCAGCAGGCTCCTAGCTACGTCGAGACCAATGGAATGAACTGGACAGTAGAGCTACCAAGGTCATGTCATGGAATAATATCACCAATATTGATTGGTTTAAATCGTCACCATATATTGAATGCATCCACTCATTTCGTTCCACTAATTTTGAAACTGATTGTCAAACCTCAGAGATCCTCATATCTGCCAATGGAAGTTTTGTATTTGGCCAGCATAAAAGGTAATGTCACCAATGGCAAAAATGTTGGTTTTGTCAATGAGAATCATGTTCACATGCCATAAAAGCCAACTTCAAATCAACTTTTATGTTGAATACTCAACGTAGATCATATTTTTTCTAAAAAGAAGTTTAAGCTACTATCAGAGATAAAATGATATATATATTTCCCCACATTCCAAGAACAATAATCTCTCTTTCGTGATGAGGAGAGAGAGACACACAAAGGCACGGTGAGAGAGAGAGAGAGAATACAAAACAATTTCTCCAACTGGACACATGATGGGAATCAATTCAGCTCGACACCAGAGATTCACTGCAGTTAACATTTTAAAAAAGTTCACGGCCCAGTGAGCAGGAACCTCTGGAAAGATGAATTTCAGATGATTTGGTGAGACTGAGGATGAATTTAAATAAGATACGACTTCACTGAAACTGTCTTTTCTGTGCATATCAGGCCACTGGTCATTATGAAAGTATAAATGTACATATTATATACAATATTTAAAACTAATGACTAATACAATAATAAAATCGTTTTATTTTCAGAATCTGACAAATTAAATCGAACAAAGTCATTCCCATTCAGCCCTCAGCCTTGTGTAAGCTAGGCTATGCGAGGCTAGGCTAGGCTAGGCTCTATGCTCAGCTACACGTCATGGCCACGGCCGCTAGGGACGCGAGCTAATAGACGGCACCCGCTGGTCCACGGCGCTCTGAAGTCCAGTCATGTGACTCATCCATCTCCATCCCCACGGTAACAGGCCGCCAGGACACCCTGGATCTCTCTCCAGATGAAAGGCTGTGGGCCCGGGCCTGGGCTCGCTGACTGCTAGTAACACAGCCAGTAACACCAGCAGCATGTCAGGACCAGAGACGTCCCATAATTACTACACTGCAACTGGACTGGGAGGCGGCCGGGTACAATTTTTAACCATCTTCTCTTGTGAGGAACTAAATAATTTTTTACAATTGATTGATGATGATAAATAACAAGTTAATATTTAGTTATTTAGCAGACACTTTCATCCCAAGCGGCAGCATGTAGGGGTCAGGGTATCTTGCTCAAGGATGCCTACAGGAAGACTGTGCTTGGGCATCAAAGTACCTTTTGTACCTTTTGTGAGAGAGAGAGATAGAGAGAGAGAGAGAGAGAGAGAGAGAGAGAGAGAGAGAGAGAGAGGCAGTAGGATCTGACTCAGAGCAAGCGCTTCCTTGAGCTGGCTTGAGTTTTCGTTTCACAAAGGCAGGTTTTAATCTTGAGGATCTAGTTCATTAAATCCCAGATAGGATGAACCTGAAGAATGAGCGTTCATGTGCATCTTCAAAAGCCATCATCTATCGCACCCTGAAAACGTGATCGATCAGGGAATGTCCAAGGCCTCATTCCTATTTCAGTGCTTTAATTGGTTGAAGTTTACATCACTATGGAAATGTGGCTCCGGGCTCCGGTGCCGCCCCTGCGTCATTAGCGGCACCTGCGCTGCGCTCGCGCCTGCCGTCAATCTACAACCAGTGACAGTATAAGAACCCCGGCTTTCCACCCACTGGTCGTTGGATCATTGTTACAAACTACCTGTTGTTCTGTTGTTAAGTTACCTGTCTACTGCCCGTATGGATCGCGATCATCGCCAGCCAGCCGATCATCGCCCTGCCTGCCCGTCTGCCCGCCGATCCCTGCCTGCCGGTTCCCGCATCTGCCTGCCGCGCTCGCCACCCGTCCCGCTGGCTTCACTCCCGTTTCCTCTCTGTATGTATTCTCAATAAACACTCTGTACTGCATAACTCCGAGTCTGGGTCTTGCGTTTGGGTCCTCCTTCACACCACGTGACAGGAAAGGCTCCAAGAGACTAGTTACAGCCACCTAGCGTTCGGCACACAGTATGTTTTAATTGGTGATTAAAATAACAAAACAGAGAGTGTCAGAAATACTACAGACGCCTCTGTCAACTATTGGGCTTACCGCGGCTCGGCTACGGTACCACCAGACCCAGTGGTGCCATAGACCCTGCGACTTGGCAATAATATATACTGCATGTATATATATATACAAAATAAATAACTTATATAATAAATAATACATATGCTTTACATATATATACTGTATATATTAAGGGTGTAATGATTCTCCAAATCTATGATTCGGTTCAGACCTTGAGTTTTGAGCCACAGTTGGGTTTTTTTGGGAGGGGGGAGTAATAAGAAAAAGTAGAGATTTTATTGCTTGACTGTGACTATTTTAATGTGCAAAAAAATATCCAGTATATATATATCAGCATTTCAATTGATGTAGGGATGAGTCATGATTTTTGAATATTCAAATAATTTATGCGACTAATTCCCTTGTTTTCCCTTGAAACTGCGACGCTGCCTTGCGGCTGTACAGCGAGAAGAAAGCAAGAAGAAATACCAAAACATGGTCATAGCATAGCATAGCATACCATAGCATAGCATAGCATCCACGGCTCCACATCTCAACGAGTACTGCTGTACTCATTTTGTATGTTCGCAATACAAAGTCTGTGATGTTTGTCCACCAATTTACACGCCGTACAGCCTGTCTGTGTTACATTCACACTGGATTTTTCGAATGGCTTTTCACTGTTGCAGCGCTAGCAGGATACACTTCTGAACAACAACTATTTGAATTCCATCTCGATTCGAGGACATTTTGAAATGTAAGACGTAGCTGGCTAGTTCAGGGCAGTCATTGTGTAGAATTAGAAATATTGACCAGACAACAGCGAGGAGTGCTGCTGTGTCACCTGGGCAGGTAAACACCGCGAGACACTCGGGTGATCGGGTCTTTAGTTTACCGCGCCAGACCGATGCATTTAGAGTGTTAATATCTGTTGAATATCCCAAAACATATTCCAACTATCAACATGATCGCCAAATTGTACGATTGAATTGTGATTATCCCGATCTGTCATGTGAGGGACAGGAGGGGGTCAGAACTGGCCGTTGATCCCCATCCCTAGTTAGGCCCGGTCTACACAAGATGCGTTCTTTAGTGCTGGCAGCGCCTATTTTCAATACAAACCCTGTGAAGTTCAGTGTTTACAGCGCTCATTGCCCTCGGTGCAAACACACCCTCGGCATTCCGCTCCCAGCGATTTCAGTTGAAAATAGTTCAACTTTTGGAACGCAGCGCTGCGCGCCTCAGTGTCACTGCTCTCTGGTTGGCCAATTAAAATGGAGGAGGGGGCAGGACATACGATATCAACAACGGCGGCGGAGGAGAAGCTAATACTGGCTGTCACGGACAACCCAGTGATTTACTCTCCATGCTGCTTCATTGCAAGGTTTATGTCACCCACACGTGCTTCTTCTCTCAGGTACATCGATGTCGAAGAACTGCCGCCAACACTGGGACGCGATTTCTTTCCATCGTTTCATCGGAGTTTCGAAGAGAAATAGTTGGGATATGTTAGCGTAACGTCACAACAAAGGAATGCGGAAGCGATAGAAGAAGAAGAAGATTTTAAGAAGCAAAAGAATGTGGGCGCTGCCACCGCTAAAAACACATCTTGTGGACACCGGACACCGGAGTGTCCTGGTGTCCGGGCATGAGTTGTCCATGGTGTCCTTATGGCATGAGTTGCCACGGTAACTTGGTAACTAAACCGAGATCCGTCTGAGCTTGGTATCTGACACCCGATTCTGACTTAACTTACAGAACTTTTAATAAACAAATAAACTAAACTAATAAATAACAAAAGTGTTCAATAGTTGCAGAAACTTAGCTGCTCTGTTCAAACAACAAAGCCCATATTAGCATATAAGGGACAGTGCTGCAGTCGCCTATAAAGTAGACTTTTAATAATGGAGCATATACTGTTAATAATGTCTACCCAAGACGGCATAGGGAACAAAGTCCTCCTTCTAAACTCCTACGGGGGCGCCTTCGATTGAGCTTGTGTATCGTAGCGGCTTCTGATCGATTGGAAGTTTGTTGCTTAGTCGCCATTTTATTTTATCAACATTAAAACACTGCAGTCATTTTAAAGACGCTATAACAAATGCACCGCACTACATCATATAATGACCATGATATGATATGTCATGAGAGATGAAGGATAATGTGTCGAAAAGTTGAAATACTGGCTTCTCCAATGACATATACTGTATATATAACATAAATATATAAATAATGACCTACATAAGCCTCCTGAAGTTAATCAAATTTGTGTGTGAGTGTGTGTGTGCGTGCATGTGCGCTCAATGAAAGGTTTCTCCTCTTACATAACTGTGCCAGCTGTGATTGACAGGTGTTTCCATGACAACCAGGTGAGAGTCATCGCGAAGCAACAGATTTCTGTCATGAAGCAGCACCGTCGGAGACGTGCTGAATGCAGGTGGGGTCCAAGAGAGCCTTCACCCTTCAGTATATTCATTATGTAGTATTTTCAAATCTCCAGTCAGCTCTTAGACTTAATGTCGGGCCCGATGGAATCTGTGTTGTCGCATTTATAAATACTCACTTCCGTCGGTGATTCTGTCGTGATTCTGTCATCATAGAAACTACCTTTGCCGTCATCAGTCTGTCGCTGGCCCCAATAACGCTGGACCAGCCTGTCAAAAAAAGACACTGCCACCGGAACACCTTTCCTGGGGGGGAAAACCATGCGCAGGAATGAATGGGAATATGAATTGTGAAGTAAAGTCCCTTCATTTCAGTCCCTTCATTTCAAAATGTAACAACCCAACCCATGTCCTCCATTCCAAGTGTTGTAGGAACTGGTGAAGGTGGGCGACATACAGTCATAACCTTTTTTATGTTTCTCAACACACAGTCCTCTCATTGCATCCATAGTGATGAGCTGCGTTCCAGAACACGTCTGTATTAAAGAACACTCCGACTGTACACAGAGACACACCCACTTATCATAACCCCCCTCATCTGCTACACTGTTTTACCACTGGATTAAAAAAATAAAACTCCATTAAATCCTCTCAATGCTTTTTATTATTTGAGGGTATTTTTTTTAAAGGACGGAGCATAAGCCCGTCGTCACGAGGCCATTTGGAGTCGAGGGAAGCGTCTGTCTTATTACCCGGCGTGATTCTTATTGGTAAATGCAGCGTGTTTGCGTGGTGACTGATGTAAATCGTTGTTGTGATTTTGGTTTGACGTTAAAATAAAATAAACCAAAAACACTTACTGACAGATAGGCAATAACAAGCATCCAGACGTGTTCATCACTCGCTTCCCTGAAAACCCTTCCGCTGTGGTTTGTTGTACATCGTGCGGCGTGTTGTTTCTGTAATGCCTTGTGTTGTCAAATTGAACAATATGTTTTCTTAATTTGCTTGTTTTGTCTATTCGCTGCGTGTTTTCTAAATGCTGAGCATGTGCTGGCGAAGATGTTTTCTTCATCTGCTTGTGTTTTGTCTATTTGCATGTTTTCTTTTTTCTTTTGCTATGTGCCTTGTGCAATAATATTCACACAAATATTTCACAATCAACATTAACATATGAATAGGGCTGGACTGGTAAAATCATTGTATATGTATGTATGTATGTATGTATGTATGTATGTAATTGGATATTCTCAGTAACTGATCAACATCACACTTGGCAATCCAGTGTCGAGTGCAAGCGATCGGCCCCATTCTGAACAGGCACGGAATGGGCACCGCACTGGCTGGTGTATTGCCGAGGACCCAAATGAAGTGCAGCGTCGAGTGTGAAATTGTTTGGGTGAGCGGTTCTCAAAAAAAAGCAGCAAGCAGCAAAACCGGAGACTAAGCCGTCAGCCTGTTTCCGACGGGCAGGGGCACACTTTGGCACGTTTTAAAAATGGCGCAGGACAAGGATATGTGTGATGATCAGCTTCACTCTGTACGTTTTCCATTCTCCCCGTCAATCATTCAAGCAACCAACTCATCGGCCACATCACAGTCAACCCGCTACTTAAGTTCCTCCTTTCCACAAGCTCACTGATCACAGATTGTATCTTCACTTACCCATGCAAGACTTTCCAGTATTCCTCTGCCTGATTACCCGTTACTGACCCTGCCTTTCCCCAACCCGCCTGCCTCATCGAATCCCTCGAGATCGCCTCAGCCTTCTGTCCCTGACCACGAATCCTGCCGTCGCATTTCCTGGTTTTCCGTCGGATCGTCCCTCTGGTTGTTTTGCCCTTCCCTGTCTACGACGTCGCTTCCCGGCTTCCTGATCATCCGCCCGTCCCCGACCAGGGTGGGGCCAGACTAATAGTGATTCAAAGATCCTATTATGAAAAGGCATCCCAAAAATTCAGTCACCTCGCCCGGACAAGGGAAACTGGGGCCCCCTTCTGGAGCCAGACCTAGGAGGGGAGCTCGTCGGCAAGCGCCTAGAAAATAGTGGCCGGGCCTGGATCCACGGAGCCCGGCCCGCGGAGCCAAGCCCAAAAAGATGACATAGAGCCTACTCCAGGTGGGCTCACCACCTGCAGGGAGAGTCATTGGGGTCAGGTGCATTGCAAACCGGGCGGGAGGCAAAGGCGGGTTCCTGGGCGTGCGGATCCCTGACATCACCGGTTCTAGGGACGTGGAACTTTACCTCGCTGGTGGGAAAGGACCTGGAGCTGGTGCAGTACCAACTAGATATGGTTGGGCTCACCCCTATGCACAGCACGGGTTCTGGAACCAAACTCCTGGAGAGGGGCTGGACTCTCTCCTTTTCCAGAGTTGTGCAGGGTGTGAGGCGCCAGTTGGGTATGGGAGTTGGAGTTCTCCCCGGTGAACGAGAGGGTTGCCTCTATACGACTGCAAGACACTGGGGGAAGGCTCTGACTGTTGTGTGTGTTTATGCACCAAAAAGCAGTTCGGAGGCCAGAAGGACCGCGGCTTCAACGGTCGGCGAAGCAAAAACCTGGGTGTGGGAGGAGTTTGGGGAGGCTATGGAGAAGGGCTTTCGGTTGGCCTCAAGGAAGTTCTTGCAAACCGTTGACTCAGGAAAGCAGGGCTTGGCTCAGTCAGGGAGGAGAACTGCTGAACCAGATTGAGGATATTGTCGGCCGGTGGAAAGAACACTTTGAGGAGCTCCTGAACCCGACCAACACGTCCTCTGTGGAAGAGGCAGAGTCTGAGGACTCAGGGGAAGCCTCACCCATATTCTTGGCAGAGGTCGCTGAAGTAGTCAAAAAGCTCTTCAGTGGCAATGGGAATCGGGGGACACTTTATCAAATGTAAGTGTGAAATTAAAATAACAGTTTGTATTCCCACAGTCATTGACAATAATTGTAGTCTGGGATCTTTTGGAGGTGATGGTGGGAGCGAGACAAAATAACTTGCGTAAGACGCTGACTTTGGCACAAAGGGGAGGAATCGCAAACTCTTGGGTGTTTTTACTGAGAGGTAAGAATAAGAATGAAACAGAACATTTCTTGTGAACACATTTCTTTTATTTGTCAGTTCATTGAAGAAGTGCGTTTCCTGCAAGAACCTTTTCACGAATGAATGATGCGCTGAATCACAAACCCTAAATGTGATAACTTAGCGCTTAAATTAGATGTAAAAGGTATGATTGTTATCGGGGGGTTTTTTCGGGGGTCATCACACCGATTAACAGAAAAAAAATGAAAGGAAAAAATGTACTGTGTTCATAGGAAATACTTCCTTTTCAACTGTAATTTCATGTCGCAATTGCTGGGCTACTGCCTCTAAATTCTCCAACCGTCAGACGATCCCTCGTCATACTGCAGCTCCCCGGGAGATCGTTTGTTATCTGGACCCGACGTCAACGTCTCTGCCAAAAACAATCCCTGAGAGAAAGCAGCGGACATATGCTCTGCTTTCAATCAAAACACCGCTTCTCACCCTGGCTTCCCACCGGTCGGCTTTCAAATATTCTCAACACGTGAACAACACATTTTTTAACAAATCACAAGTGGGCATCGTTAACATCTGGATCACAAGCGGCGGTGGCGTGGGGTTACACAGGTAAACAGGTATCAACGTTTGCTTCATTACCGAACGCTAAATCGACACGTGAAAGCTTAAGAAGAAAAAAGACTCCCCTTAAAAAAATGTAAAACACAGGCTCGCCTTCATTTGTCAGAGTAACGTCCGTTATTAGTGGAAAAAAATACTCGTTTAAATGAGCGCCCCTCGCTGAACGCTAACGTCTCTTGAACACAGCGGGCATACTCATGTAGCACCACGCTAATTGTCTGCTAGCAGCTGAAACCTGTGAAGAGGCGCCGTCTGTCTGGGAAGAAAAAAAACGAGAGCCCTCAAGGGCCACTGCTTCCCGCTGATAGAAGAGGTGTCTTTAAAAGCAAAGACAGAGAGAGAGAGAGAGAGAGAGAGAGAGAGAGAGAGAGAGAGAGAGAGAGAGAGCATTAAATACATTGAGTGTGAAGCAAAACAGAGTAGAAAGAAAAAAAAAAAGGTGGATTTAATATGCTATCAAATATAACACATTGGCCTTTGGAATGTATGCGTTGGGGAGTTAGCAAAACCTCTTGGACTCAACAGTCAAAATAACGAGCAGATTTCAACTGATATTTAATATTTAATATATTATTGTAATATTCTGCCAACACCCCAGCAAGCGGGACACACCAGGGCTCGCCAACCAGAACAACCCAATAATACATACATTGGATGTACTGTGTGATTTATGGATATGTAAATGTTCGGCATACAGGAGAACATTCAAGATGTTTTAGTCGTCATCATACACATGCGGTGATATGGAAAGTGGCGATGCCCAGCGGAATGTGCAAGAGAATAATGCAAACAATACAAACAACATGAATTGGAGGCAACAGAATTGGCTTCTGAATATTTACAGTGAAAAGAGCAGCGGGAATGAGAAATATTATATAAAGTCAATATAAAAATATACAAAAATAGGTGAAGAATATAGAATAAAATGGGTACATAATATGTACGTTTGCATGTATGGATGTAATGAATTATGTAATAAGTTGGAAATAATTTACTGACACAATTGCACTCAAATAATAAACTATGTGAGTGCATGTACTGTGTACTAACTACACTATGTGTGTATGTGGGGCAGTGAGGGGGCCCTGGTGAGGTCAGAGTTCACAGTCCTGATGGCCGGCGGACAGAAACTCTGTTTTAGACGCTCTGTTGTTGCTCAGCGTGACTGCGGAGGCGTTTGCCTGACCGCAGCAGCTGGAACAGTTCGTTGGGGTGGTGAAGATCCTTCATGATCCTGCAGGCTCTGGTTCGACGACACCTCCTGGAGTTCAGGTCCTGCATGGTGGGGGGAGTGTGGTGCCGATAGTGTGTTCAGCCGGGAGTACAGTCGGGGGGGCTGAGGACGCAACCCTGGGGGGGGGGATCCTGTGTTCATGGTGAGGGGTTCGGAGGTGTGTGGCTGCCCACCCTGACCACCTAGGGCCCGGCGGTCAGGGAGTCCAGGATCCAGGCACACAGGGGGGGTGTTCAGTCCCAGTTCAATCAGCTTGTCAGCCCGTCTGGTGGGGACTATGGTGTTGAAAGCTGAGCTAAAGTCAATGGACAGCAGTCTCACATATCCCCCCCCCGCCTTCCGAATGTCAAGCTGTGCAGTACGTGGGCGACAGCATCGTCCGTGGATCTGTTTGGCCGGTCGGTGAACTGCGTCGGGTCCATGGAGCGAGGTAAGAAGGCGCAGACGTAGTCCTGGATCAGCCTCAGCCAACATTTCATGACCACTGAGGTGAGGGCCACCGTTCGGCAGCAGTGTTCACTTTGTTAACTTAAGACTATGATGGAAAATGTTCGTCAACGACCATTTTCCCATGATTAAGACGAGACATTGACGAGCTAAAAATAGATCGACGAGACGAGATGGGATTCTAATGTTAGAAAACATCTTAGTCCCGTCCCAAATAATAACCGTGTCCAGCAGGGTGTGCCAAAACACTAATGTGCTGATGGAAGTTGGTCATGACGTTTTTTTTAAGGTTGACCCTATTAAAGTCCCCATCCACCACCACAGCCATGTCAGGATGATCTGGTACCGACAGAGCACATCATGGACGTCCGATAGTGTTTCATCGGTGTCCACTCGTGGGGGGGATGTAGACGGCTGTCATGACGACCGTGCTGAACTCCCGGGGAAGCGCAAAAAATCGTCAGATGCTCCAGGTTCGGCCAGCAGGAAACGAGAGCACGAGAAAAGAGTCTTAATATCCTTTAGGGGGAGATTCATCAGACTCTTCCGTCGTGTCCACTCGGAAAACAGAGAAGGACTCGGTCAGACAAATGACTTGATCCGGCACCGGCGGGGTCAAGCTATGTTTCCGTCAGACAGAAATACGTTACAGTCCCTTATGTCCCGTCGGAGTCGAATCCTCGCCCCCTAACATCATCTGACTTATTTTTCCAGAGACTGGACATGAGCTGAAGGGTGCTGGGCGGAGGTGGACGGTGGGCCCGGACACTCTCGGCCAGTTCCAAACCCTGCTCCATTTCCCCCGGTGTGTTTCCTTCTCCGTTTCCCGACGCGTCGCCACTGTTGTTGTTGTTGTTGTTGTTGTAGTAGCTCGCTCGTACCGTCTCCCCGGCGGCCGCTCGGGATTGATGGAAAAAGTATCCCAGAAAACTTTGTTGTAGACCCACGTTCATGTCCAGAAGTGTATCTCACTTCGATGTTGTCAGTGCCGATGGATTTGTGCAGAAGAATTAAGAATTATCTCAATTATGTTTCATTGGTTTATTTATTGGTCGAATTATTTGTATTATTTTCTCTTTCATTGCATTTAGTTTGCATTCCTACTTCCCATACATTTGCCAAATTCTGTATAAACTTTGTCTTTTATTCTTCCATCCAAAAGAAAACACAAACCATAAAGATAATATCATCTTACTACTCGTGTAATAGTTGTTCCTACTCTATTCCGGGGAACAGTTATAACTGGCCACCGATTCCCTCTGTGGCTCAACTTGGACGAATATAAATAACAGATAAAATAATTTGACCATGTTGTCGGGCTGGGTGTTGAACCTTGAGACCTGGAGTTCCAGGTCGTTGAGGAGACGACGTCGATTGCGGGGGGGGTCACTGGGAGTCAACGATCCCGGATCCCACAGATGGATTCCAGGTGCTGTCCACGTCTCTGGGGAACCGTTGGGACTTAAAATAGCCGTCTCTGAAACAAGGACACACACACACACACGCACACACACACACACACACACACGCACACCGGGGGTCTTCACAATTGGGTTAATGTGTTCTGCGCCACAGTGACCAAAAGGACTTCTTTAACACAAGACATCCCATAATGTATAAATCTAACGATCTAAAACTACCTCTAATTATAACAAAATACATCTTTCTCTAACTGCCTATCTATCCAATCATCGTATAATTCTATCTGTCTTTCTACATCGTTCATTCATTCTATCTATCTATATTGTTTCATTATATCCATCTATATAAATATGATTTCATTCCATCTATTTCTATCTATCTATCATATCCATCGTATCATTCGATATTCTGATCGTCTCTTTCTATGTTGCTATCCTATCTGTTTCACACTATTATTACTACAATTGTAATAATATAACATATAATAACAAACATAATAAAGAACAAAATAAGAAAAAAACGGCTGAAATGAAGACACCAGGAGTGGAGTATCGCCGTCCCACTTGTGTAATTGTTCAATAGTAGAACTCAATTCAGATTGAGTTCTACTATTCCGGGGGTTGAAATGTAATAGAGAGCTGGCCGCCGATCGCCTCTGCAGCTCAACTTGGATGAATATTAATAACAGACGTGTTTGTTTGGCGGAGAGACGCACTCCTGAGAGAAACTGATGAGGAAGCAGAAGTCCAGAAGGAAACCACCCGATGACAGAAGAGAGAGAACGAGGGAGTCAAGAGAGACAGAGAGAGAGAGAGAGAGAGAGGGATAAGATAATGAAGAAGGGGGAGGCGGATGAGAGGATGGATGGAGGAAGAGAGAGGGTTAGAGGACTAGAACAACAGAGGGAGAGAACGAGGGAGGGAGGGAAGGCTGGAGGAGAGAGAGAGAGAGAGAGGGGGGCGGGGCTTGAGGATATATTCAGAGCAGACAGAACAGACAGATGGAGGCTAAACACATGAACTCTAAATACTCTGGAAGTATTGCCAGGCTGTGTGTGTGCGTGTGTGTGCGTGCGTGTGCGTGTGCGTGTGTGTGTGTGTGTGTAACCTACTCGTTTTCAAGTCATTTTTTTGAAATCCACGAAGGTCGCCGGTTGTCGCCGATGATGCCTCAGCTTTCACGTCTGACCTCTGACCTGTCTGACTCACCACCTCGCCGCCATCTTGGCCTGGTGTGTGTAGGCCTGAAGGCAGTGGAGCACCTAAACCTTCAGTGGGGGGGGGGGGGGGGGGGTGAATGAGTGAGTTGCTCATTGTGTGTATTAAACAGAACATTGTCTCTCTTTATTAATTGACACAAGTTTATTAAACAGGATAAAACCGCTTGAGATGAACCATCACGTTCTCGAGGGGGGGGTCCTATTCTCAATCTTTTTAGATTAGCCCATCTCAATGCTGGCGTAGTTCGGACGCTTTCTAAACGTATCCGTACGTCTTTTACGATCTTAAACACAGTAATGATAATAATCCGAACATGATCTCCATCCTTCTTCTTCGAATTTGCGGTCCGGAAGACATTTTTTTTTTTTAAATGTCATCGTGTCACGGTGAACTCGAAGCTGAAACAAGGGGCTCACTTACCCTTTAAGAAGAACCAAACGGAAAGAGTTCCGGAACACACGGCTTATAGTAATAATTTGCCCCGTTTGGCGATTGGCTCAAATTGGTGTCATGTGATGTCACTTGCCGCCTCTCGCGCGCTAAATAACATCACCTTGGCCGGGGTGTCGGTCGCAAGGTGGCTCGTAATTGGCCGAGCTGCACGCGGCGCCCGGTGTCCTCTTTCTTGTGCGGTGTCACGGGTTCAGCTTCTCGTTATCCGGAAGCCACTCGGGGATATTTACCCGCAGCGGTGTGCCGAAGATACCTTTTCCCCGTCTGATTGGTATTCAAGTCAAGGGACCTACGGGGGGGGGGGGGGGGGGGGGCGCGGCTGGCTCCGAGGGGCCCCCCCGCGTGGTCTTCAGAGAGACAGAAGACGACGTTCCGCCCGGCGATGACGTGGGTCAGGCGTACGCGGAGTCGTGCGGCGGTTGAGTTTGGAAACGATGTCATCGGCCGTCGCTAAACTTCTGTTAAGAACGCCGACCGCGGAAGAAGCGGCGGAGGCGGAGGAGACGGGTAAACAGACAGAGATTAAGTGGTTGCTCAGAGACGTACCGCACATCACACACACACACACACACACACACACATCAGTAGACACACGTTAGTTCACTGACATACACACACACACACAAGGGGTTTTAATATTTTACTAATTGAATCAATAGTGTGTACTCAGCTTTGCGTTAGCAATGTCTTCAATTAAAATGTTAAAATACATTCTCCTCTAATTAACATCAAACTCCACCACCACCGCGCGCACGCACACACACACACACACACACACACACACACACACACACACACACACGCAGGTAACTATAAAAAAACATTCACGTCTGAAAAGTAGCATCACAAAAAAAACCAAACAAACGATAGAACAACTTTATTTTCAGCTGTCAATTAAAAACGAAATGTTGACAACGCGTCAAATTAATGGTTTGATGGATATTCTGAGCCAACCGCAGTTCCCCGTTGACCCACTGGCGATGAAACCATGACGACCGGGGAGTTGTCACCATCCACCGCGGGTGCCAAGAAGTCGCCCCCCCTTCCACTCATCCCCCCACAAACCGCACTCAAAGTGACTCCAAGTGATTCCTTCTCCTTTTCATATTGCAGAGTTCCTCCGTTGTTTGTGTTTGTGTTGTCTACCGCTCCATCCGTCTTTGGAGCCCAGAGGAGTCTGGTCGGCTACATGTGGCTTTCTTTCTTTTTCTTTACCTCTCTCATATATATATATATATATATTATATATATATATATATATATACAGTATAGCGTATGTATATATACAATTTATACAGTTACAACCCTCTTTCCCTCCGAGGACGTCTGCTATATTCCCTGAATTACTGTCGGCTGGAACCGAATTTGCAGTGAAATTGGATACGCTTATTTAGATGCTGAATAGCGGGAAATTACACCCAGAAGGATAATTGTTTTGTTTCTGCACCGTCTATCTATGGGTTAAGAATGTGCAGTAGTCTACAGTAAAGGTTATGGGTTCAATCCCCAATGTCTGCCTGCAGCCATCCTCCAGCGAGATGCCCCGACCCCAACCTCGGTCCCGGATGTTCTCCTCTGGGACGCTTCAAATGAGGACCGTTGGCGAGAGAGCGTGTGGGACGATCGATCGACGGTGATCCGCGTCTGTTACGTGTTTCAGGCGTCGCTCCGGCAAATTCTCTGTGAAGAAAAAAATAAAAAAAAACATCTTCTGGGACTGTGAGAGGCGTACACAGCTCACAGGACGAAGTAAGAGAACAGACATTGCGATATTGCGCAACAACTCATGATCCTCTCCCGGTCGACCATAACCTGTACACCTGTTGAAAACAACATGTTGTATTGTATCACCCTCAAGACGTACGAACAGACAGATAAGAACGCTGCGCTGGTGTCTGTACGCCGTGTGTGTCGGGAGGTGATCGGTGTTTTTCTGTGGTTTCTTTAATTTCCTGTCATCGCCACTCGACAATTGGCTGCCGGCATGTCAGGCGAACGACGGAGAGAGGGGATCGCGGCCCTTCCCACACAGACAGATGCACACACAGATGTGATGTGTTGTGCACATACACACACACACACACACACACACACATGCATACAGGTGTGTACTCTCGCAAACATTTCAAACGTCACAACCCTCTCAGAACAATCCCTCCATCTCGCTCACACACTCGGCAACAAAACACGGAGGTGTTCTCCGAGCTCCCAGGGAGGACAACCGCGGCGAGCCACGACATCCGCACCCCTCCAGGCCAGCGGGTCCGCCTACGACCGTACCGCATACCGGAGGCTCGACGGGACGCCATCCGCCAGGAGGTAAAGGGGATGTTAGAGCTCGGGGTCATTGAAGAGTCGAACAGTCCGTGGTCCAGCCCCATAGTGTTAGTCCCGAAGCCCGACGGCTCCCTCCGATTCTGCAATGACTTTAGGAAATTGAACGAAATTTCCATGTTCGACGCATATCCTATGCCACGAGTGGACGAGCTCCTGGAGCGGTTCGGTCCGGCCCGCTTTGTATCCACACTTGACCTGACCAAGGGATACTGGCAGGTGCCACTGACCCCCAGAGCCAAGGAAAAGACCGCCTTCGCCACGCCGGACGGACTGTTCCAGTACACAGTGTTACCATTCGGGGTCCACGGGGCGCCCGCCACGTTTCAGGCTGATTGGACGGCCCCACCGGGACTACGCAGCAGCCTACATTGACGACATTGTCGTCCACAGTGGCCGACTGGGAGACCCACCTGCGGCACCTCAGGGCAGTCCTCCGGGCTCTGCGAGCAGCCGGCCTCCCCGCCAACCCCCGGAAAGTGCAGGGCTCGGCCTGGAAGAAGCCTCCTACCTGGGGTACAAAATCGGCCGAGGGTGTGTGCGACCACAGGACCAGAAGGTCGAAACCATCGCCAACTGGCCCACCCCCCGCACCAAGAAGCAGGTCAGGTCCTTCCTAGGGCTGGTAGGCTACTACCAACAGTTCATCCCGAGGTTCGCCACCATCGCTGGTCCACTGCACGACCTGACCAAGAAGGGGCTCCCGGAGACGGTGGCCTGGAACACCGACGCCGAGACTTCCTTCACCAATCTCAGGCAAGCATTGTGCTCAGAGCCAGTATTGATCACCCCTGCCTTTAACATCCCCTTTGTAGTCCACACAGATGCGTCGGAGGTCGGCATCGGGGCGGTACTGTCCCAGGAGAGGGGAGGCGAGGAGCACCCGATCACGTTAGTGAGCAGGAAATTCCTCCCCCACGAGAGGGCGTATTCCACCGTGGAGAAGGAGGCGTTGGCCATCAAATGGGCCCTGGGAAACTGAGGTATTACCTCCTCGGCCGGCAGTTCCACCTGGTGACCGACCACGCCCCGCTCCAATGGATGGCCACGGCCAAGGACACCAACGTGAGGGTGGACACGCTGGTTCCTTGACCTCCAGGACTACAACTTCAGTGTCGAGACACCGACCGGGCCGGGATCACGGCAACGCAGATGCGCTGTCCAGACGGGACGGGAGCTGTTGGGCCGGGATCGGTGACCCCGGCTTTAGTCCGAGGGGGGGGTGTGTGACAACCCAGACGAGAGCAGCACCAGGGACAGCGCTTCAAGCCACCGCACGGCCAGGTAGTGGGCGGAGTCTATCGACTCCGCAGCTCCGCCCGCCCAACCAGCGGAGCACAGCGGTTCCCACTTGGCTCATCAGCGGGCCGAGCGGAGACAGCTGAGGGCAATGGGAATTAGGGGGAACGGGATATAAGCAGGGGGTTGAGTCGGCGGTGGGGGTGGTGTGCATGGCGCTAACCGGGTGGATTGTTTATGCCCCGAACAGGACTGACCCCAGACCCCGCGGAGCACGGCTACCCGGGAGGAGGAGACCCAGAACGGAGATCCCCTGTCTATTGCTACTTTGCATGGTCATTCCCTGAGTGGCACTGGTTGTTGATAATAAACGGCCCGCAACAGGAGCCTCACCAGACTGTGTGTCGTGCCGTTTCCTAAGCGTCTCACCTACTGGGTTGCCACAGTGTGTGTGTGTGTGTGTGTGTCTGAAGTGTAAAGATGATGATGGTGTGTGTGAAACCACCGAAGCCCTTTTCATCTTCTGATACGAACTCTCGGTGAAATTAAACTCGGTGGACGATTTAAAACGCTTAATGTCCCGATGGCTCTCCAAGTGTTATGTCACAGCTGCTCTGCTCTGGACCACAGAGCCGCCTGTCAACACACTGCATTGACACACATGCAGTCAAGTGTGCGGCTGCATGTGTTGGCTGAAGAGTTCATTAGTGGTAGCGTCTACATCAGGCCCTGTCTGTGTGTGTGTGTGTGTTTGACGCGTGTGTTGGACTCACATGAGATGGCCGCCGGATGCGACGTACGTTTGAATCCCGCGGTCGCGTTGTTTCAGTGAACGCACCTCGCGTCTCTCTCAGCAGGGGGTGGCCGCGCGGCGAGGCAGCCGAGGGCCTACCGACGCCGCTAATGTAGCGCGCGTCGCTAATTGACTCGGTTGTATTCATGCGCTGTTCCACATGCGCACACTCGCCGGTAAACACATTGTTAAAGTCCCTGCGGAGCGCACGCCGCCGTCTGTTCGCTTAATGAGGACTGTGTGTGTGTGTGTGTGTGTGTGTGTGTGTGTGTGTGTGTGTGTGTGTGTGTGTGTGTGTGTGTGTGTGTGTGTGTGTGTGTGTGTGTGTGTGTGTGTGTGTGTGTGTGTGTGTGTGTGTGTGTGTGTGTGTGTGTGTGTGTGTGTGTGTGTGTGTGTGTGTGTGACATCACATGCGTGACATCAGAGCACCTCTAAGGCGGATGAATGCACCAAGCGTCTCTTCTGTGTGTTGTTGTTCATCCATTTAGCTTGAGATCGGTCTTGATGTCGGGAAGACGTGATTCAATGATGTAAAAAAAACAAAACAATTCCCCTCAAATGCAATAAAACTAAAGTCACAAGTACCGTTTTGAAAATGCAACGAGTAGAAAGTACAGATATTAGAGTTTAAATGTAGGGAGTAAAAGTAAAAAGTTGCAGATACCTGAAAAATCTACTTCAGTACAGTCACGGAGTATTTGTACTTCGTTACTTCCCATCACTGACTTTTATATCCTATAATGTATACTTGTATATACTATAATATATACAAGTTGTGGCAACCCAGTCGAGGCGTAGGTGAGACGCTTAGGAAACGGCACGACACACAGTCTGGTAAGGCTCCTGTTGCGGGCCGTTTATTATCAACAACACCAATGCACTCAGGGAATGACCATCCAAAGGAGCAATAGACAGGGGATCTCCGTCCTGGGTCTCCTCCTCCCGGGTAGCCGTGCTCCGCGGGGTATGGGGTCAGTCCTGTTCGGGGCATAAACAATCCACTCGGTTAGCGCCATGCATGCCACCCCCACGCCAACGCAACCCCACTGGTTTTATCCCGTTCCCCCTAATTCTCATTGCCCTCAGCTGTCTTCGCTCGTCCCGCTGATGAGCCGAGTGGGAACCGCTGTGCTCCCACTGGTTTGGGTGGGAGGAGCTGCGGAGTCGGTAGACTCCGCCCACTACCAGCCCGTGCGGCGGCTTGAAGCGCTGTCCATGGTGCTGCTTCTCGTCTGGGTTGTCACACACCCCCCCCCTCGGACTAAAGCCGGGGTCACCGATCCCGGCCCAACAGCTCCCGTCCCGTCTGGACAGCGCATCTGCGTTGGCATGATCCCGGCCCGGTCGGTGCTCGACACTGAAGTTATAGTCCTGGAGGTCAAGGAACCAGCGCGTCACCCTCGCGTTGGTGTCCTTGGCCGTGGCCATCCATTGGAGCGGGGCGTGGTCGGTCACCAGGCGGAACTGCCTGCCGAGGAGGTAATACCTCAGTTTTCCCAGGGCCCATTTGATGGCCAACGCCTCCTTCTCCACGGTGGAATACGCCCTCTCGTGGGGGAGGAATTTCCTGCTCACATACGTGATCGGGTGCTCCTCGCCTCCCCTCTCCTGGGACAGTACCGCCCCGATGCCGACCTCCGACGCATCTGTGTGGACTACAAAGGGAATGTTAAAGGCAGGGGTGATCAATACTGGCTCTGAGCACAACGCTTGCCTGAGATGGGTGAAGGAAGTCTCGGCGTCGGTGTTCCAGGCCACCGTCTCCGGGAGCCCCTTCTTGGTCAGGTCATGCAGCGGACCAGCGATGGTGGCGAACCTCGGGATGAATTGTTGGTAGTAGCCTACCAGCCCTAGGAAGGACCTGACCTGCTTCTTGGTGCGGGGGGTGGGCCAGTTGGCGATGGTTTCGACCTTCTGGTCCTGTGGTTGCACACACCCTCAGCCGATTTTGTACCCCAGGTAGGAGGCTTCTTCCAGGCCGAGCCTGCACTTCCGGGGGTTGGCGGTGAGGCCGGCGGCTCGCAGAGCCCGGAGGACCGCCCTGAGGTGGGTCTCCCAGTCGGCACTGTGGACGACAGTGTCGTCGATGTAGGCTGCTGCGTAGTCCCGGTGGGGCCGTAGGACCCGATCCATCAGCCGCTGAAACGTGGCGGGCGCCCCGTGGACCCCGAATGGTAACACTGTGTACTGGAACAGTCCGTCCGGCGTGGCGAAGGCGGTCTTTTCCTTGGCTCTGGGGGTCAGTGGCACCTGCCAGTATCCCTTGGTCAGGTCAAGTGTGGATACAAAGCGGGCCGGACCGAACCGCTCCAGGAGCTCGTCCACTCGTGGCATAGGATATGCGTCGAACATGGAAATTTCGTTCAATTTCCTAAAGTCATTGCAGAATCGGAGGGAGCCGTCGGGCTTCGGGACTAACACTATGGGGCTGGACCATGGACTGTTCGACTCTTCAATGACCCCGAGCTCTAACATGCCCTTTACCTCCTGGCGGATGGCGTCCCGTCGAGCCTCCGGTATGCGGTACGGTCGTAGGCGGACCCGCTGGCCTGGAGGGGTGCGGATGTCGTGGCTCGCCGCGGTTGTCCTCCCTGGGAGCTCGGAGAACACCTCCGTGTTTTGTTGCACGAGCTCCGTGAGCTCCTGTCGTTCTCTCGGCCCCAGTTGTTCACCCATCTCTGGGACAGGTGGTGCGCTCACCAGGGCGGTCAGCACGGGGGGTGGCTCCTCCGAGCGCCGCCATGCCTTTAACAGATTGACGTGGTATACCTGGGTGGGCTTTCTCCGGCCTGGCTGGCGGACCCGGTAGTTCACCTCTCCAAGTCTCTCAACCACCTCGTATGGCCCCTGCCACCGAGCAAGAAATTTGCAGTCCACGGTCGGCACCAAAATCAGGACCAGCTCCCCCGCTTGGAAGGTGCGCAGGCGGGCGTCTCGGTTGTAGACCCTGGCCTGGTCTTGCTGTGCTCGCTGGAGGTGTTCCTTCACGATGGGCCAGACCTGCCGCATCCGGTTCTGCATGGTCTCCATGTGCTCGATGACGGAGTGATGTGGGGAAGGCTGGCTCTCCCAGGCCTCTTTGGCTACGTCCAATAGGCCTCGAGGTCTCCGCCCGTACAGCAGCTCGAACGGGGAGAACCCGGTGGACGCCTGTGGTACCTCCCGAATAGCGAAGAGGATGTAGGGGAGCAGCTGGTCCCAATTGCGTACGTCGGTGTCGGTGACCCTCCGCAGCATCTGTTTCAGTGTTTTGTTAAACCGCTCCACTAGGCCATCCGTCTGGGGGTGGTATACCGACGTCCGCAGCTGTTTAACGCGGAGGAGACGTAGCACTTCTTTTAAAACAGTTGACATAATGCAAGACCCTTGGTCAGTTAAAACCTCCTTGGCAATCCCCACCCGGCTGAACAGAAGTACCAACTCTCTGGCCACTGCCTTGGCCGTGGCGGCGCGCAGGGGCAGGGCCTCTGGGTAGCGGGTGGCATAGTCCATGATCACTAAGATGTAGCGATGGCCCCGGCTGGTTTTGGGTAGCGGTCCCATTATGTCCATCGCTACCCTTTCAAAGGGGACGTCGAGGATGGGCAGGGGGATGAGGGGGTTGCGGCAGTTGGGTCGGGGGGCCGTGAGCTGGCACTCCGCGCAACGACGACAGTAATCCGCAATGTCCCGGGTGACTCCCGGCCAGTGGAAACGAGCCAGGACCCTGTCTCTCGTCTTGTCCACGCCCAGGTGGGCCCCCAGGAGGTGACTGTGGGCCATAAACAACACTTTGGATACATGAGTCTTGGGGACCAACAATTGTTCCACCACCTCCCCCTGGTGATGAATGACCCGGTATAACATGTGGTGTTTGGTTGCGAAGTGTGGGTATGGGGTTGGACTCACCGGATCAAGGGGGACCCCGTCCTGGACCTGTACGTTGGCCCAGGCGTGCTTCAGGTTGAGGTCTTCCAGCTGCGCCGTCGCAAACTGCCCCTCCTTCCCGCCCCTCGCCTCCGCCGGGAAGGGGAACTCGGAGAACTCGGTCAGGGGGGAGCTGTCCCCTGCCGGAGGGGGGAAAGGCTGGGCCTGGCCCCTGGTCGCCCCTGGGTCATCTGAGGCGAGCGGAAGCGGGTCGGGGCTATCCGGGCTCTCCGCCTCCGACGAGGGGGACTGGGAGGCGATTCGGGAGGCTGGGGCTGCACCGGCGTAGTTTGCCCTCTCTCTACCCGAATCCCGCGATCGCCGTCGGCGGGGCCCCTGACGGATCCTGGCCGGCCCCATACCGCCGTCCAATCGGCTGAAGATGGGGCAATCCCTGCCGATGAGTAGGGGTACCGGGAGCAGGGGTACCAGACCCGCGCGCAGCGTGAAGGAGCCCCGTGGGGTCTGTACCGCTATGGTGCAGGTGGGGTAGGTTTTCCGATCCCCATGCACACAGGCGACTTCCATCTCGGGACCTCGGGGTCCGTCGGCCAACCCGGGCCGCACGAGTCACCGCGCTCCCCGTGTCCACTAGCGCGTACGTGTCCCTGAGCCCGACCCGGACAGCCAGGCGTGGTGCAGTTGGAGATTCGTGGGCCCAGCAGGTGGTGAGAAGGCAGCGCCCCGTCCCCGTCCCCCCCTCCCCGGCGCTGGCAGAGCGCATGTGGACGCCTTCAGTGCGGTGTAGTCGCCGGCGTCTCTGTCGCCTAGATCGCGTGACAGGCGCGCTGCGCCTGCCAGGCGGACTACTCAGAAACGGTGGGAGGATGTGCGCCCACTCTGTCCGGACCCACCCCTCCCTGTTGGCCGTGCGCTCGAACAGTTCCAGGAAGGCCTCGATATCGTCCTGGGGGGTCAACTTCGTCAACAGCATGGCGGGTCCTGGTCGAGGCTCCTGGCCGGACGGAGTACGCTGGGCCGCCAGATTGGCGAACCCCTCCTGCATGGCGGCCATCCCCTGGGCCTGTTGGGTCTGGGCCTGAATCAGCCGGGCGATCGCTTCCATTTATTTATTTATTTTTTGTTTTTTTTTGTTCCCTAGGCGTCTGCGGTGGACTTAGGTGCCCGCGTTCTCCACCATATGTGGCAACCCAGTCGAGGCGTAGGTGAGACGCTTAGGAAACGGCTCCTGTTGCGGGCCGTTTACTATCAACAACACCAATGCACTCAGGGAATGACCATCCAAAGGAGCAATAGACAGGGGATCTCCGTCCTGGGTCTCCTCCTCCCGGGTAGCCGTGCTCCGCGGGGTATGGGGTCAGTCCTGTTCGGGGCATAAACAATCCACCCGGTTAGCGCCATGCACGCCACCCCCACGCCGACTCAACCCCACTGGTTTTATCCCGTTCCCCCTAATTCTCATTGCCCTCAGCTGTCCCCGCTCGGCCCGCTGATGAGCCGAGTGGGAACCGCTGTGCTCCCGCTGGTTCGGGCGGGAGGAGCTGCGGAGTCTGTAGACTCCGTGCGGCGGCTTGAAGCGCTGTCCATGGTGCTGCTTCTCGTCTGGGTTGTCACAACACGCACACACACGCACACACACACAATCACAGAAACGCATGCAGGAGACAAAGACTGACGAACAGAAACACACACGTGTATTCAGTTGAAAGAAAAACTACAAACAAAAATGGACGCCATATGCAAAGCAGTTTGGTCGTATAGAGGATTTATTTACATTTTCTATTTACATACCTTTGTTCCAAAATTTTCTCTGTACACATTCGACGTTACATTTGAGGACGACAACGTTTGAGCACCCCACACACTCCTTCCTGGTGACACACACACACACACACACTACGATATGACCACACACACACACACACACACACACACACACACACACACACACACACACACACACACACACACACACACACACACACACACACACACACACACACACACACACACACACACTTACTTCTGGGGGACCCCACACACTGCTCCCTAGGGACAGACAGACAGACACACATCTGAGATCCCACACACTGATTTCCGGGGGACGCACACACACACACACACACTCCTTTGTCGAGATCATCAGCTTTGAGAAAGAAAAAAAAAGGAAGCCGTTTGTGTTTCAAAAAACCTATCCCATGTCTTGAGACCAAAAATACGCAGAATAAAACCAAGAAACAGCAACAACACTCCGAAATCAAAGTAAAAAAAGCCGGGACGTGTTGCTATGGGATGCTGAGGTCTCCGTACCGAACAACCAGGGTGCTCTGGCCACACACACACAGCCTTCATCGCCATGGTAACACAAGCATCAGCGTTGTCGATGTGTCGCCAGTGAACAGAAGCCTCCAGCTCGGCACACGTGTGTATTTTGTGTTTGTTGTGAGCGCGACCACAACTGTGCTGAAAAGAAAAACCCGACTCTTTTCCTCCAAACCGCACAAGGCAAAGAACTGATTCTTTAAACAAACAAAAACAAAAGATATTTAAAAAAAATCCATCCATATTTTTCCATGATCTGATTTTCAAATGTCCAAACTTCACTCTGATAATGTCCGTATTTTTTTTTTACAATAAATTATTGTACTTTTTTTCTTGACAAAATATGTAATCTTTTTTGCGTAACTACGTATTATTTCACAGTCTCAAACAACTCCTGACATGAAATTGCCAGCTATGAAAAAAGTCAAAGGTTTTAGTTTTAAAATTGAGTCCATGTTGGCGGCCGACGGGTCTGCGTGGGGGAAAAAAAGTTGATCCTCTGTTTAAAAGTCACGTTGTTTATCTGGTGTTGAGAGTTAGGCACAACTTAACAGGTTTGTCATGTAAACATTATTTTTTTAATTAAAGCAAACAGAAAATGAAAAAAGACACTGCTTATAACAGAACATGAAAAAAACAGGAGAAAAAAATGTGTGAATATGAAAACGAATGCAGTGCGTGTTTTCCTTCTAGTTAAAGGAGCATGTCTTTAAGAAGTGGGCGTGGCTCATGTGAACCCATGTCACATGGGTGTCTTGATCTTCCCCCTTGCATTCACACCAATATGATGCTGCTTACTAGAGGACAGTTTGAGAGATGAGAGCTTAACAAAAAAAGAAAGAAAGTAAAAAGAAAGAATGATAAAATAAACAATAGGATCGACATTTAAAGAGCATCCAAACAAAATAAATAAAAGCAACCTCTGACAGCGCCGGACGTAACATCCCTAATTGGCCTAATTCGCCAAATTATGTCACTTCCTCAATTTGAGTAAAATCAGACACACTGTTTCACCAGAGAGGGCGCTGTTCAACGGGTTGATTTTAGTGTTTAGTTGCTCTTTAAAAACCACCGACCGGTCCATGTTGTTAAGGCAAAAGTTTAGATGAAGCGAATCTAACAGCAATGGAACCCCCGCCCCCCCCCCCCCGCCCCCTACTATAGCTATACGAGCTACAACGCTGCCCGTGGCCACCACAACACAACGGACCGGACCAGACCGGACCTCAGAACCAAGACATCAGTTACAGGAACCTCAGAATCAAGACCTGGAGACCGACCCAAACCCACCTCAGCTTCCATGGCAACGACGACATAACAACAACGAGAAAATTAGGATTTTTTGCCGAGTGTACCAGGATCCAACCGCCGCGGTGACCCCCGAAGAGGCTTGTAGGGTCGCTACCCGTTGACATCATGCTGACACCCAATTGGCCGTGGCCTCAAGAGGGGGGGGGCGTGTCCTTCTTAGGTCCCAGACCAAAGGTCGGAGGTCGTGACCTTGTGCCTCTGGTCTGCAGGTGTCGTTTTTGTTTTTTAAATTTATTTTTAATCTCAAAAAAGTTTTTGGTGGGTGAGCACAGAAACATTAGAAGGCGTCTCGTTTAGAAAGCTCTGCACTGCCCCCCCCCCCCCCTCCTCGCACAGTCATCCATTGGGCAGTAAGGGGGGGCGGGGTGAAGTAGAAGGGGCGGCCCTTTCCTTAAAGCAGAAGGGTCTCTATGTTCAGTAGCTCGCGGAGCAGAGAGGAGGGGAGGAGAGGAGGAAAGGATGAGATGAGAGGAGGAGAGAAGAGAGGAGGAGGAAAAGAGAGGAGAGGGTGAGGAGAGAGGAGATGAGGAGATGAGGAGGGAAGCAGAGACAAGTAGAGCGGAGGAGAGAACAGGAGATCTCCTCTCATCATCTCTTGTAGTGATTGGGCGCATCTGCGAAGGCGAATTTCAGCCGGTAGGCTTCGGCCAGCAGCACGCTCACTTCCTCGTTGCCCCAGTGCATCGTGGGTAGGTTCTGCAGCAGAATCATCAGACCCTGTGGGAAGAGTAGAGAAAGACAAAAAGGATGAAACAGCTCAAGTTTTCAGATGCCCTTTAAAAAATACAAGCGCTTAAATACATTTAAAGGTGAAGGTATTCTTTTATTATACTGTATGTGATGTATTATATCAGCCATCCTGCCCTTATCCGGGCCCAGGTCACGGTGGCAGCAGGCTAAGCAGGACGTCTTTCTCCCCAGCAATGCTCTCCAGCTCCTCCTGGGGAATCTCAAGGTGTTCCCAGGCCAGATGAGATATATAATCCCTCCAGCGGGTTCTGGGTCTGCCCCGGGATCTCCTCCCAGTCAGACGTGCCCGGAAAACCTCTAAGGGGAAGACCCTGGGAGGCATCCTAATCAGATGCCTGAACCACCTCAGCTGACAATGCTATTGATGTGAAGGAGCAGCGGCTCTACTCCGAGCTCCGGGCCTCCACCAGACGTTCCCAGTTCACCCTCACTACACGTTTGGGTTTATGAGGTCTGTCCGACCGCCTCCCGCGCCATCTGATCCAACTCACCACCAAGTGGTGATCAGTTGACAGCTCTGCTCCTCTCTTCACCCGAGTGTCCAAAACATGCGGCCGCAGATCTGCTGATACGACTACAAAGTCGATCATTGATCTTTGGCCTAAGGTGTTCTGGTACCAGGTACACTTATGAGCCACCCTATGCTTGAACATGTTATTCATTATGGCCAGTCCATGACTAGCACAGAAGTCCAACAACAAAGCACCACCGGTTCAGATTGCGCAGGCCGTTCTTCCCAATCACCCCCTCCAGGTTCCTCCATTGTTGCCCACCTGCGCATTGAAGTCCCCCAGTAGAACTATGGAGTCCCGAGATGGAACTCTGTCCAAGATGCCACCCAGAGACTCCAAGAAGGGCGAACACAAACTGCTGCTCAGTGCATAAGGACACACAACAGTCAGAGCCTTCCCCCCAGAGACTTGCAGTCGCATGGAGGCGACACTCTTGTTCAACGGGGAGAACTCCACCACAGCGGCGCTCAGCCGGGGACTTGTGAGTATCCCCACACCCGCCTGCTGCCTCACACCCTGGGCAACTACGGAAAAGGAGAGAGTCCAGCCCCTCTCCAGGAGTTTGGTTCCAGACCTGGTGCTGTGTATGGAGGTGAGGCCAACACACACACACACACACACACACACACACACACAGTTACTACCCATTTAACTGGGTTTAACTGACTGATGTGTGTGTGTCCTCCTGTCAGTACACCTGGCCTCTCAATGATTCAATCAAGGCCACCTAAATTGTGGCAACAACAAGCCCTGCAAGCAATCATGATGCTGATTATCACGCGCGCAGCCAATCAGGTTGTCTATCTGGAGTGCAGACCAGAGGAACTCCACTACACAGTGCAGTGTTTAGTTAAAACCATGGATGTTCAAACGACAGGGAACTCAGCAGAGTGGCCAACTCCTAGCTGAAACCAGTACTTTGTCTGCAGCGTAATTAGGAGCTGGACAGGCTAACCCTACCTGCTCCTGAATGACCTGTCTCTGTACTGTCTAACCCCTACCTGCTCCTTAATGACCTGTCTCTGTACTGTCTAACCCCTACCTGCTCCTTAATGACCTGTCTCTGTACTGTCTAACCCCTACCTGCTCCTTAATGACCTGTCTCTGTACTGTCTAACCCCTACCTGCTCCTTAATGACCTGTCTCTGTACTGTCTAACCCCTACCTGCTCCTTAACGACCTGTCTCTGTACTGTCTAACCCCTACCTGCTCCTTAATGACCTGTCTCTGTACTGTCTAACCCCTACCTGCTCCTTAATGACCTGTCTCTGTACTGTCTAACCCCTACCTGCTCCTTAACGACCTGTCTCTGTACTGTCTAACCCCTACCTGCTCCTTAATGACCTGTCTCTGTACTGTCTAACCCCTACCTGCTCCTTAACGACCTGTCTCTGTACTGTCTAACCCCTACCTGCTCCTTAATGACCTGTCCCTGTGCTGTCTAACCCCTACCTGCTCCTTAATGACCTGTCTCTGTACTGTCTAACCCCTACCTGCTCCTTAATGACCTGTCTCTGTACTGTCTAACCCCTACCTGCTCCTTAATGACCTGTCTCTGTACTGTCTAACCCCTACCTGCTCCTTAATGACCTGTCTCTGTACTGTCTAACCCCTACCTGCTCCTTAATGACCTGTCTCTGTACTGTCTAACCCCTACCTGCTCCTTAATGACCTGTCTCTGTACTGTCTAACCCCTACCCCCTCTGCATTAACTATGTGTCGCTTTGGATAAAGGCATCTGCTAATTGCATAAATAGTAACAGCTTCCAACTTTATTCGAAACTCAGGATATGTTTAGAACGCTATATTAACATCCATCGTATTGGAACTGGGGGATATTTATTCACCGCTTACTCGTGAGCGTAAGGACGCCAAGTTTACAGTTGGGAAGGTTGTCTAAACTGGTTTTATGTACTCCATCACCTACCACCCCCCCCCCCCCCCCTCCCTCCCTCCGCCCGCCTCGTCGGACGCGCTCGCCGCAATTAATTTTCCCTTCGCCGCTTCCTCTTTTAATGAGCCGGTGAAGGACCCCGCGACATCCCACCGCCTGCCCCGCTCACTTCCCCACGTGTGCGCGCGTGTGTTCCCCCGCGCACGTCTTTTAAAACGAGGCGGCGGCGGCGGGCATGGAAGGGGATGGAGGACTGGAAACCGTCGACTAATTAAGTCTGCAAAAAGCGCCGCCGTGGCTTATTTCTCTTGGCTTGCGTTTTCGGGTGAGAAGAACCTTACTTTACCCTTAACCCCCGACGCTACGCTAGTTCCTCCTCACCGTGTCTCGGGATACGACTGTTGCGGGATGTGAGTTAGCCGGTGAAAAGTGCCGCGTATATGCTAACGGCCACATTAAGACTTTGGGCCGCTAAACCCAAAAACCAAAGTTAAGCGTTTTTGTTTGGTTAATGATGTATAACGTTAGTAAAGAGCACTGTGTTTAATGGCTGATAGACCTGTTGCACTGACTCAGAATATTGATTGTGTTTCAGTGGGTGCTGGAGAGTTGGTAAAAAATAGTTTTTTTGTTGTTTTAGCATGGGCGTGTAGATGCTATGTTTCATTCACGCTATACTGTCAATGAATAAATGAATGGAAGTATATGTATTTAGTACTGTATGTACTGTATGTATGTATGTATGTCTCCTGATAAGGCTTATCTAAGTATGTGTGTGTGTGTGTGTGTGTGTGTGTGTGTGTGTGTGTGTGTGTGTGTGTGTGTGTGTGTGTGTGTGTGCATGCGTGTGCGTGTGTTTGGGTCCATCTCTCGGGCCCCTGGCTAGACTCCAGACATCCATCAGATAGCCCATGGCAATAAGAACAGAGTCTGAAGATGGAAGGTGTGTGTGTGTGTGTGTGTGTGTGTGTGTGTGTGTGTGTGTGTGTGTGCGAGAAGGTGGGAGCAACATGTGGAGACCCTGACCCCTGCTGTCTCTGACAACACGTGTGTGATTTTGGAGCAAACTCTGGCACAAGAATTTCCTAGCATATGTTAGCCTGCGTTAGCGCGGCCCATGTTAGCCTGCGGTGGTCCATGTAAGCTCATCCCGATTAGCCTAACCTGTGTCAGCCTAGCCTGTGTTATTCTATTCCGTGCTAGCCTTGAATGACGTAGCCCCGCGGTGTGGTGCCAGAGGCTAATAGGTGGGGCGGTGTGGGGGGGCTATCGCGTGCTCTGCTGCTCGGTGTAAATCAATGGCACCGGCTAATTGCTATGCTGCAGGAGCGGCCCAACTGCAGAGTAATCAAGAACTGCTCTGACCCATCCAGCTGTCAACACACACACACACACACACACGCACGCACACACACACACACACACACACACACACACACACACACACACACACACACACACACACACACACACACACACACACACACACACACACACACACACACACACACACACACACACACACACACTCTCGTGGTAACCATCTGCTGGTTATTGGCTCTGTAGATCTAATGTGTTCGCTGCCATACATTCGCTGTCGGAGAGATGCTGCAGTACTACCACTCAACACTAGGGGCAGCACACCAAGGCTACATAACACTGCAGCTAAAGGAAAAGAGAGGGATGTGTATATAGTTCAGGTGCAATATGATGGACACCAAACACTTTCCTTAACCACACCAAACCTTCACTATCACCACACCAGACCCTGACCTTAACCCTTAACCCTGACCTTAACCACACCAAACCGAATGGCCGAACCACCAAAGTCACCGGCCTCATAGTGCTGAAGCAAGGTCGATGATCCCAAGCCTCAGACAGAGGGCATCAGAGTTCAACCGGTCCTCTGGTTTTATTCCACAGATTCACCTCAACATACTTCCCTCACCTCTCTCTAACCGGGACTGAACACTTTTCTTAATTGGCCAGCACTAGCACAGAAAAGCCCACTTCTAACACAAGTGCTATAGACCTTTCCTCGAGTACCCAGAGACAGGCTCTTGCTTGTTAGCATAGGTAGCTGTGCCATAATCACACCAGATCTTAACCACACCAAACCTTCACTATAACCAGACCAGACCTTAAACACACCAAACCTTCACCATAACCATACCAAACCTTCGCCATAATCACATTAACTACACCAAACCTTCACTTTAACCAGACCCTGACCTGAACCACACCAAACCTTCCCACACCAAACCATTACCTAAAAATAACCACACCAAACACTTAACTTTCCCTTACCTTAGCCTAACCGCTCCTAAACCTATCTCTAACAAATGAGCACTCATCAGAACTACCCACTGTGCAAAAAAAATACCTAATACTACCCATAGTTTTTTGGTAATTTGCATCTGTGATTGAAATCAATAAGAGTCTACCCAGGTGTGTATGGTATTTGTCATCATTGTTACCCGTGTATGGATGTATTTAACCCATTGATCTGGGAGTAGTGCAGACGTTGGTCTGCTGAAGAACACAGCTTCGTGGCGTCTGGCCAGGGTTCCCTGCCTAATATCTATCGATAGCACAAGCATACTGTTTGTCAATAGGCTGTGGAGGGTATGGTCTTTAGTAAGGCTGGGTTGACGTATGCTCAGTTCAGAAACGTCTTCCGTAATGCTTGATCACTTGAGCTTACGTCATTGCAAGGCAGGACTAGGCTATTCACCTGAACAGAAAACACACAGGTGCTAATGTGGATGACGGATCACCATGAAAGGAAAAAAAAGATTTTAGTCACATGACAATTTTGAAACGGCTTTATCGCAAGTCTCATTGCCCGCGAACAGAAATAAGACAAAAGTGTGATGCAACTACACCCACTTAAACTCTGAAAGTTTCCCAATCAAATTATAGATGTGGAGTTTTAGATCTCTAATGTCTTTTCCATCTCTCGCTCTCTCATAGAGACCACTGCATCAGTCAACCAAGGCACACAGGGGGTGGGCAGGGGTTATTTTTACCTCATTCATTGCATTGAGACGCAGATGTGAGCGAGATCTATAGAGAACAATAGAGCCGCTAACAGCGGCTAGCAGCACCCTAAGGTGTAATGGGGCCCCAGCTTTGCAAGCTCAGGGCTATTAGGGCACGCTAGCAGGTGTAGTTACACACAATGGGTCTTTGAGCTAACACAGGATGCTAATATGAACGAGCCAAGCGTGGGGACAAAAAGATGGAGAGAGGGAGAGAGAAAGAGCGACAGACAGAAACAGACAGAAAGAGAGAGAGAGCCCTCTTGTTCATTAGACCGCCCACCGCAAAAATACGGTTATATTTTAGTTCCTTATCTAGTTTCCTTATCTCACTTTCAGCACACAACCGACCACTGTAGGAAAGGAACCGCATGCACACACACACACACACACACACACACACACACACACACACACACACACACACACACACACACACACACACACACACACACACACACACACACACACACACACACACACACACACACACACACACACCTTTCCTCATGTCAGCCTATGTACAGCACCTTGACCCTGTAGTACAGCTTAAAACACATACTTTAACACATACTGTATATGCAGTTTATACGGTATATATGCACACACACACACACACACACACACAAAGTATGCACGCATATAAGCAACATGGTTGATTGTTGAGCTGCCCATCACGCAGGACCGACCCAAACCCGAGCCGAGCCGAGTGTTGTGGTCCTGGGCAGCGCATGAAAACATTCCATTTGCTTCTATTGAGCTGACCTTTATGTCTAACAGGGTTCATGGCTCTGCCTTGTCAGAGAAACCAGCTCTCTCTCTCTGTCTGTCTGTCTGTCTCCCTCTCTCTCCCCCTCTGTCAACATATCTATGCCCTCTGTCCCTCCGTGTCCCCTATCTCTCTCGCCCTATCGCTCTCTCTGTCAACATCTCTCTCCCCTCTGTCTCTCTCCCCCCCCCCCTCCCCCTCTCTCTTATAATGAACATTATTAAGATATTACATTTGATATTTATCTTGCATTGCATGGAGAGAGAAGGAGTCAATATGTGACAATGTCATAGAATGAGACGTACTTTATAATCCATCTGTTAATCTGATTGATTTATATCTACATCATGTTTTAGTTGTTTATGGCTTTGTTTATTTGATTGTTTCTCACCTTTTTTATGTTCCGGGTTTGGCAATATTGTTCAACAAACTTTCATGGCCATAAAGCATTTTGAAATACAATTTGAGAGAGTGAGAGAGAGAGAGAGAGAGAGAGAGAGAGAGAGAGAGAGAGAGAGAGAGAGAGGGAGAGAGAGAAAGCGAAAGCGATAAAACAATGGACTGAGAGAGTGAGCATGCGGCGGAATTACATCTCTCTCTATCTCCCTCATCTTCCCTTCAGTGGAGTCGCAGCACTCAATCAGCGGTGGTGATTATTAAAAGCTGTTTACCAACGCTGGGTCTGTCTGGGCTGAGAGCTCCATTCATCAGGGCCGCTCTGAGCGCCGGCCCAGAGAGGAGGCTCGCTGCCCAGCCACGTCTGAGGGGAAACAGCCCCGCCCAGCTGGAGAGAACCAGGGGCTGGTGTTGTCATGATGGATGGAGAGGAGACCATTAGACAGAGCACATTCATCAGAGGAGGTGCACGCCTTCCACCGCCTCCTAACACACACCTCCCCCCCTCTCTCTCTCTCTCACACACACACACACACACACACACACACACACACACACACACACACACACACACACACACACACACACACACACACACACACACACACACACACACACACACACACACACACACACACACACACACACACACACACCCCCCCTCCCCACCCCCTTACCGTGGATGCATTGTAACTCATAAGCAATGCAGGCAGACATTCTATATTCACTGTCTAACCCCTACCTGCTCCTTAATGACCTAGGCTAACTAAAACTTCAACTGGGGGGGCAGAAAATACAACTGACCCCCCATGGCCCGGCTTCTCTCTCATACGTGTACATTTTTCTCTAAAGCTGCAGTAGAGGCTAATGAATAAATTTGACATCACTGAACAGCCACTGATGTCTTGAATTTGCAGTCATTTGATTAAGTTAAGAAGCTCTGTTGCACGCATGTTGTTGTTGGATGGCACACGATATGACGGCGATAGCGTTCTGACAATTAACTTTGACTGAGCGCACTAGTAGTGAATCATAACACACATGCATACAGAAATGTCTTCCCTACATATCTTTCTCCACATCAGGCATTGAGCTAAAAGTAAATGAATTGTATTCGCTCTAAAGTAACCACCACAGGGGCGGTGGTCACGAGGATGACTCGGAAGATCGCAGCGATTTTTTTCCTGCATGTTTCTGCAGACAGGGTAACCGTCTTCAATCAAATTTCCGTCAGCACTCTTGCAATACCCCAAAATGTGCCCACACTTCAGATTTAGTCCTCTTAGATGGATGAAAAATATCCGGAGCGATGTCTCAGCTTTCCGCCGTGTGGTCTGATAATGACATTGTAGACAAACCCACGTTGCCTGCAGAGCCTGAGAGACTGTCGCTTACTTTGGTTGATGCCGTGCAGTGTTATGTCAGATTCAGCGTGGTAATCAACTGGGTTTTTATGATAACGGAACCGTCGGAAATGTTACCCCAGTTTATCATGAAACTGGTAACTGTTACATCCCGACACACCATTACATGTGGTGAACACTGTGTCAAGAGCAACACACAATATCGGCCGGCCGTGAGCTATGTAGGCTGCGTAAAGGATATTAATTACTGACAATCCAGACAGGTAGATGTATGCCTATAAATCCGATATTTATCACCTGGTAGTCTATTAGTAATCCTGTAACCCCGACACACACACACACACCACACACACACACACACACACACACACACACACAACACACACACACACCACACACACACACACACACACACACACACACACACACACACACACACACACACACACACACACACTATTTAATCCCTGCATCACATGTATTTAGTGTCTAACCCATAACTGACAGTATAAAAATTACAATTATCAGGTATTTTTCCCCCATCAAAGTTTCCACTAAAGCCACAGCTTTAACTTCCAAAACAACCAAGCCTCTTCTACAATATCCCCCTACGATGTGTGACACATGAACAGACCTAACCGTTTATTCGATATGATATTTAATCTTCTCAATTTCTGCTCAACACTAAAAGGTCACGAATCTCTTCGAATCGTTAGCCAAGAGAAAGCTGCGCCTGTGCGTTTACCCAACAGAAATCAAAAGACGCGCACGCTCTGGTTCTGGGTTTGATTGCCGCGGCCTAACCTCCGACCGTGGGCCAATCACAGGCCACTGCTCGGAGATGGCATTAGATAACGCCACTGAATGATCCCTTCCTCGGGGAAATCCATTTGGAGAGGTAATGCAGAGGCAAGCGGCCATGTCAACGCAAAGCCATTAGTTTCTGTTTAAACGGGAGAGGAAGAGTGTCACTATGGCTATACCACAGACGTGAGAGAGGCGAGACGAGAGATCCACACACACAGACACACACACAGACACACACACACACACACACACACACACACACACACACACACACACACACACACACACACACACACACACGGCAGGAGGGAAAAGATTAGTTCTCACTTCAATTAATGTTGTGAGAGAAACTGAGAACTTGTGTAAATGTCAGCTGCTCTGCAGAGATGTGACTGTGTGTGTGTGTGTGTGTGTGTGTGCGTTTCGGGTTCCTGAGGCACTAAGACAAGGAACCTGTCAGCTCAGGAGACTCCTAGATTCAGTATTTGTTTCACTATTGTATCAACAATCTATCCAGCCAGAGCCAATATTCTAATCATCAATCTTCGATTCATCCATCCTTCCATCTAAGCATGAATGCATCTCCGTATCCGTCTATCACCATACACGGGGGTGGTGTATGGCCAGGGTTGGGGGTGGTGTATGGCCAGGGTTGGGGGTGCTGTATGGCCAGGGTTGGGGGTGGTGTATGGCCAGGGTTGGGGGTGGTGTATGGCCAGGGTTGGGGGTGGTGTGTGGCCAGGGTTGGGGGTGGTGTGTGGTTTTCTACACTGGTATACAGGGCTGGGTCGGAGAGTACAGGATTCCTTGGGGCTGTGTGTGTGTGTATTTATGAGTGTGCAGCCTGGGCAGACGTAACAGAGGTTAAGCAGCCCTTCAGGGTGCTGGCAGGCCTGTCTCAGAAGCCTGAGATCAGCAGATCATAGAGCAGCCCAGCAGGAATGAAAGCACAACTACAGCTTCCAGACACTCGTACAGAGCAGAGAGAGAGGGGGGGGGCGCAAGGGAGTGGGGAGGGAGGAAGGGAGGAGGAAAGAGGGGAGGAAGAGAGACGGAGGAGGAAGAGAGAGGAGGAGATGGGAGAGAGAGGGGGAGGAGGAAAGAGAGGCGGTGAGAGGAAGAGTAGGAGGAGGAAAAGAGAAAGGATGAAGAGATAGAGGAGATGGGAGGAAGAGGGAGGGAGGAGGAAGATAGAGGGGGAAGAGGAGAGAGAGGACATGGGAGGAAGAGAGAGGGAGGGGGAAGACGGAGGGGGAGGAGGAGATGGAGGAGAGTGGAGGAAGACGAGACGGGAGGAAGAGAGGCGGAGGAGGAAGAGAGGGGGGCGAGAGGAATAGGGAGGAGAGAGAGAAGATGGGAGGAAGAGAGGAAGAAGAGAGAGGCGGAGGAGGAAGTGAGAGGGGGAGGAGGAAAGAGAGAGAAGTGGAGGAAGAGAAGAGATGGGCGGAAGAGAGAAGGAGGAGGAAGAGAGAGGGGAGGAGGTAGATAGAGGGGGCGGAGGAGAGAGAGGGGGAAGAGGAAGAGAGAGGGGGAGAAGGAGAGAGGAGAAGGGGAGGAGAAAGAGGAGGGGGAGGAGAGGAAGCAGAGAGAGAGAGGAGATGAGAAGGAAGAGACAGGAAAAGGATGAGCGAGGAGAGAAGGAATGGAGAGAAGGAGGTGAGAGAAGGAAGCAAGGAGAAAGGAGAGTATGAACAGAGTAGAGACGGTAGAGAAAGTGAATCCTGTCAAATGGATGAAAAGCAATTCATGTGTCCGCAATTGTGATTGATTGATTGATTTCATCGTTTTTTTTGTTTTTTTTCGACGGCAAGTTTATTTCCTAAACAGACAACAAACAGGGATCAACGGAGGAGACCCTCCAGAGATTAAAGTCAAGGGAAAAACTGAAGGGAGAGTGAGTTTCACTCTTGGAAACTTTGAGGAAGTGGAGATTCACCGCTCCAGTCGCTTCAAAAGCATCCGCACACGGTGTTCCAGCACACTCCGCTCAAAAGCTTCAAAACCAAACGAATAACCGACAACAAGATGAGAATACTTTCAAGCTGCAGAGTTTTAGACACATGGCGTTGTACTGGAAGTGACTGGAACTGGGATTTACTTAGTAATTATCACACGCACACACACACACACACACACACACACACGGTATGTTATCCAGAGGCAAAAACACACAGGTAATAAAAGCTGATTTGCGTACTGGGCAGCAAAATGTCAGGGTGACATTTGATTGTGTGATTGTGTGTGATTGTGTGTGTGTGTGTGTGTGTGTGTGTGTGTGTGTGTGTGTGTGTGTGTGTGTGTGTGTGTGTGTGTGTGTGTGTGTCCACAGGCAGCAGAGGTAAAACCAACACGACCGAGTACTACCGAGCGTGCTCAGTGCATGTTCAGTGAATAAAAGAGTACACCTCATTGAGAGCCGAGCGGTGACAGAGCTGCGCTTACACTGAGTCAGCACAGACCTGATCTCACCCTCACATGCAATCACTCATTCACCCACTTCAAGGTGGAGATGGCGTGTGTGTGTGTGTGTGTGTGTGTGTGTCATGGATGGATGGATGGATGGATGGATGGATCTCTCGCTCTCTCTCTCTGCGTGTGTTACCTGGAAGTCCCTCTCCTCCAGGATCTCCTTCCTCCAAAGGATCAGGAAGGAGGCACAGACGTAGAGATGGAACTGAGAGAACCCCTCTGGCTCAGCCTAGAGAGAGAGAGAGCGAGAGCGAGAGAGAGAGAGAGAGAGAAAGAGAGAGAGCGAGAGCGAGAGAGAGAGAGAGAGAGAAAGCGATAGAGAAAGGAATAATGGTGGCAGAGAGAGATAGAGCATGGAAAGGAGGAGAGGAAAAAAGCGGAGGAATATAAAGGGAAAGAGATTAACGTTAACATTTTCACCCTGCAAAAGAGACGCTGTGACAGGATATTTTACTTCCGTCTGCAGTTGCCATCCTTCTAACACTTTTAACACTTTTTTCCACAGCGAGAGTGAATTCAAATACATAATTGTTGCACACATGGCGGCGAAAATCACACGAGGCAACAAGTCAGGTAGTCGGGAGCAGTCAGGGGTTAGGTGTCTGGCTCAGGACTCGGCCCTTAGCTAGGGGGAGCCGGGAATCCAACCAGCGACATTTCTGTTGACAACCACTGTACCTCCAGACAGTAACACAGTATTAAGAGAGTTATACACATGAATGCAGTATCACGGGGACCCCACAGTATTAAGAGAGTAACACACATTATCACAGTAGTAACACAGTGTGACACACAGACAGCGAGGGGAGGGAAGCGCCGTGTGTTCCCAGTGCCTGGATACCGCTAAACTGGTGGAACACCCGGAGATGGAGGAGGACAGATATATACAAATGGAGAGAACGAGAGAGGGGCAAAGAGATGTTTAAGGAGTGAGAAAAAAAGGAGAGAGGGGCGTACGAGGACAGATATGAAAGGCGGGCGAGAGAGAGAGAGAGAGAGAGAGAGAGAGAGAGAGAGAGAGAGAGGATAAAAAAGGACAGAGAGAAAGCTCCTTTCCCCTGTTCCCATTCCAGAGCCATCAGCCTACTTTTCTTTAAGGATTTAAAGACGAGGAACAGAGTGAGAGAGAGAGAGAGAAAAAGAGAGAGAGAGAGAACAATAGCTGAAACGTCTGTTCTGTAGTTAATTACTGTAGTCGTCGAGGAGAGCAGAGATGAACACGACGGCGGACCATTGCAGTGCGCCATGGGAGCCCATCTCTACCAGCGGGATTAGCATGCCAGCATGTCAGGGAACACTCTAAAGCCAGACCCCCATTGGTGCCGCGCTGTCCGCCGAGCCTTCTTACGCTTACTGTACGTGACGTCCCACAATCGCTAATACATTCGCAGTCATGTGTGAATTATGCCGCAGCGTTTGAGCGGCTACCAGAGGAAGGCCAGGGTGTCTTCATCTACACTTTGCGTCGACGGGTTCTGTGTCGGCGGTTCCGAGCGTAGCCCAGCAAACGTCGTCGAATGTGACTCATTTGTGACATCTGACATGACAGACGACGAGTTGTAGAAACGAACATACGGTATATGTTTGTTTGTACAACAGAACAAACTAGTCCATCATAACACCGGCACGGGCGTACGTAACCTACGGCTGACGACATAGGCGCCACGGTGGGTCCATTTGAATGTTGTTTTTAATGTTGGATTCGTAGCACATTGATTTGGAACCGTTACAGGCAGAGGTGTCCAGGGATGGCAAAATAATGCACATCCTTGTCGTATAAGGCAGAATCAAGTATTCAACGATGCTGTGGTATGAAGCCTAAAGCACAAAGAGTGTGGATTTCGCTTCACATTTTTTTGCGTGACCCAAAAAAGACTTTGGGTTTTTATTGTTATAAAGGCAATATTTCTGTAAAAAAAAAAAATCGAATTACTCAAAACATCATTCCAGCAGCTATTTGTAAATCCAATTTTCCGCAATAACCCCCCCAACAATCTACAAGTCCTGTAAGAGGCTGTTCCAGCCAAGTGGCCAGAAAACAACCAATCACAGGCTAGTTTTGTAGATATCAACCTGGAAAATTCCCGACAAAGTCAAGTTCCTGGTCACTTTTCTTGGGCCAACTACACAAATCCATGCATGCACGATTGGTCATTGTTTGGTGTTTTTCTCTTTCATTGCCCGTCTGTCCCTGCATGGCCGTGTGCTTTTGCTTAAAAAATGTGAACCTTTATTCATACTCTCACTTGAATGGATGTGCCAACATTGACGTCACGACCAGCACGTCAACACATTATGTTCCCTCGTTAGTTAGTTTACAAGTCAAATGAGTTGATTGAACGGGCCGCACAGATGGTGAAGAATCTGGAAATTAATAAACATATGCTCACACATGGACACACACACATGCACACACACGCACGCGCACACACACACACACAGCTTGAATGAATGATTTATTCCCACTGTGTACGGTAGATACTATTGCTAAGCTGATGCACCCTGGAGTGGTAATACATAATACAACATTTATTCATCAGTGTGTGCGTACATGCGCTATACACTCTGCAGTCCAGTCCAGTGGTATGAACTAACCTTATGGGGATCAATACAGAAAATTAAATAAAGGTCTCCATGTATATCCATAGATACTGGGATGCTGGGATTTGAACCCAGAACATTTTGGCTGCAAGTGAGACACAACTACAGCCCAGTCTTCCACAAGGTGTGGACTCAGAAGAAACACTGAAGGGTTTGAGATTGAAACCACAATAGACCAGCAGTTACCGAACCATGATCAGCTATTCCAATTTCCACAATATAAGACCTCCAGTCTTCAGTCTGTCAAGCTCCTGAAGTGTTCGGATGACATCACCCTCATTAGGCTCATCTCTGGTGGAGATGAGTCTGCATACAGGTGGGAGATTGACCATCTGGTGACCTGGTGCAGTCAGAACAATTTGGAGCTCAAGGCTCTCAAGACAGTGAAAATGGTAGTAGACTTCCAGAAGAACCCAGCCCCACCCGCCCCCATCACCCTGTGTGACTCCCCAGTTGACACTGTGGAGTCCTTTCATTTCCTGGGCACCTCCATCACCCAGGACCAGCAGAGGATATACTGCCTGCGGCAGCTAAAGAAGTTCAGCCTGCCAAAGACAATGATGTTGCATTTCTACACTACCATCATTGAGTCCATCCTAACCTCCTCCATCACCATCTGGTATGCTGCTGTCACTGTGAAGGACAAGGACAGACTGCAGGACCTGCACGCCTCCAGGATCCTGAGGCGAGCAGGTAAGATTGTGGTCGACCCCTTCCACCCCGGACATAAACTTTTTGAGTCTCTACCCTCCGGCAGGAGGGTGCGGACCATCAGGACCAAAACCTCACGCCACAAGAACAGCTTCTTACCCACAGTAACTAGCCTCATCAACAAAACCCGAGACCCCCACTGATCCCCACCGATTCCCACCCCCTATGGACACTATACTACATGTTATATTAAGATTTAGCCCCACTGACTCCCGCCCCCCATGGACACCATTGCGTTACATTAATGCACATCTTTTCCTAAATTGCGTCTTTTCACTGCTTATTTTCCTATATACTGTATATCTTTTTAAAAAAAAATTATTTCTACTCTGCTTAATGTTTATTGTTTGAAAAAACGAAGGCAATAAAGCTGTTTCTGATTCTAGTTCTGATGATTATTCCATCGCCGGTCATTTCAATAAGTGACCGGTGAAAATTGCTTTTTTTTATGCGGGCACTCGACTCTAGTCAACCCTGTGATTTTTGATCGCCTAGCAACCATATTTGGCAAGAGAAAGAGATCACGATTGAGGTTTATTATGTTCTCAAAATCAGACCAGGCATCACTTTACTTCTTCCACATTCTCTCTCCATCCCTCTCTTCTGCTCAGTCAATCACTCTTGCATCTCTCCCCAGTTCTGAGTCTTTTAGTCTCTCCCTCTCTCCCACCTGTGCAAATGATGTCTGCTCACCTGTGTCCTCTCATCACATCTCTCACCACTAACAACGGACTGTTTCATCTGCTGCTGTCAGCCAAGTGTCTCCGCAGTCATGCTGCAATAACAGAGACTAAAACTGAGTTTCTTTCTGCAGGCCATCAGGCCTGTGAACTCTGACCTCATCAGGACTCCCATGCCCACATGCACATACACACATAGTTGGCAACAGGAAGGTTGCTGGTTCGATCCCGGGCTGCGCCTAGCTAAGTGTCGATGTGTCCATAAGCAAGACACCACCTAACCCTGACTGTAAAGCGCTTTGGATAAAAGCGATATATAAATGCAATCCATTTACCATTTACTTATTACATAACTTATGAAATACACACATGCAGACATTCATGGTCTGTATTCACTTTATTCTATTTTTTTTTCATCTTTGTCATTTATATTTTCTATATTTCTCAATCGCTCTCAATTGCTCTTCTTGCTGTAAATACTGTTTGCTGTAAATATTGTGGATATTCTGATTCTGATCCCTCCAATTCGTTTTATTTGTATTGTACTGCACATTCCGCTGGGTATCTTCACTTTTCATTTCACTGCATATCCTGTATGTGACTTCTTGAATCCCTCCCTCTCTCTCTCTCTCTCATCAACACAGTCTGCACTCAGCTCTCCCCCTCTCGACGGAACTATTTCCATCCATCACACCATCTCTCGCCTCTCTCCAGATTGCCTGTCTTACCATCACAAACGATGTCCAACTCAAGTGTATGCACCCGTCTATCTGTCCCTCAATCTGTCGGCTGAGGTGATGTCTGTATTTCTAATACTTTATGTAGATTGTACGCTTTGATTGTTCTCACCTTCAATCGTCAGTGACTTTTGAAAAAGGCTTGACGAAATGCAAATATATCTATATATCCAGCCATCCATCTACCTCGCTCTTTATCCAACCCTGTTTTCAATGTATTAAAATATCTGTCTATCTAATATATGTCTATGCATCTATCCATCCAACTATGATCTAGCTCTATCCATCGATCCACCCACTTATCTTAAACTACTTTGGTTCCAACTCATTCTTGATATACCACTTTGTCTCCCTCCCTCTCTGGTGTGTTGAGGTAATCTTTCTCTCCAAACCTTTTTTCTTCCCTCTCCTCTCCTTTCATTTCCTCCTCCCTCCGGTCTCTCTATCAGCTCTGCCCTACTTTATGCCCCGCCCACGATTAACATCTTGAAAAAAGAAGAATCGACAGAGGAAGTTGTTAAATGCTGAGAGTCAAGGTGACCCTGTCCAAACTCCTCCTCCATCTTGCTCAGCACAGACGCCCGCGCCCCCGCCCCCCGGTCTTCTCACGGCGGCCATATTGGAGGAGACAACTTCGACACTGACTGACAGGGGAGGCTGATCAAAGACCCAGAGAAAGAGAGAGCGAGAGAGAGAGAGAGGACAGGGAGAGAGAGGACAGAGAGAGAAAGGACAGAGAGAGAGAGAGGACAGAGAGAGAGAGGACAGAGAGAGAGAGGACAGAGAGAGAGAGAGATAGAGATAAAAGAAGGAGGGATCTGCGAGGAAATGAGAAGAGGCAAGAGGGAGAGATCAGATGAGAGGTTGATGAATTGATGAAAAAACTCAGATGAATTGAGGTTTTAACCCCCCCGCCCCCGCCCCCCGGTCTTCTCACGGCGGCCATATTGGAGGAGACAACTTCGACACTGACTGACAAGGGAGGCTGATCAAAGACCCAGAGAAAGAGAGAGCGAGAGAGAGAGAGAGAGAGGACAGAGAGAGAGAGAGGACAGAGAGAGAGAGAGAGAGGACAGAGAGAGAGAGAGGACAGAGAGAGAGAGAGGACAGAGAGAGAGTGAGGACAGAGAGAGATAGAGATAAAAGAAGGAGGGATCTGCGAGTAAATGAGAAGAGGCAAGAGGGAGAGATCAGATGAGAGGTTGATGAATTGATGAAAAAACTCAGATGAATTGAGGTTTTAAAATTAAGGGTTTTAAAATTCCTGACATCACAAGGACTATAACATTGATGCGCAGCGATTAGAGAAATCACAAGGGATGGGTGCCCAGGACACGAGAAGAAGAAGGACTATTTCCCCCTCTGGTTAGCAACGATGGTAGCATAAGCTAATCTCTTGGGTGACATGCAACACAAACTTTAGCCAACGGAAGTGGTCAGCCAGCATCATAAAGCTAATCAATTAGATGACATGCCATGTTAACAGTAGCACAGCTGGTTAGCCATCAGTAGCGGCGCGCTACCATCATAAAGATGATCAATTAGACGATATGGTACGCTAACAGTAGCACAGCTGGTTAGCCATCAGTAGCGGTGCGCTACCATCATAAAAGATGATCGATTCGATGATATGCTACGCTAACAGTAGCACAGCTGGTTAACCAACAGTCGTGCTGAGCTGCCATAAAAAACCTAGCAGGCCAATAGGTAGTAGCTATGGCTAGCAGTGACATTGTAAGGGTATTAGACAACAGCTAGCGTTAGCCAACATGACCGATGTTACCACAATAGGGTTTGCATTATTATTTCTGGGTTGGAATTTGCATTATATTTTAAATACATTATGGTGCACTATAAAGTTTCAAGCCCTAAAGTTTATGACAACAGCAATCCAAAGAGCACGCTTTAACTATGCACATTAATAATTGTTCTTATTTTAATTAGCACATATGATGTGTTCATTTACACTTGGCAATTAAAATAGATCCCCCGTCAACAACCAATGGAGCACTTAAAGTTAAAACGGAGGCTGGGAGACAGAGAGCGAGATAGAGAGATACAGAGATACAGAGAGAGAAAGAAAGAGAATGCAAGAGAGAGAGAGAACGGCGAGAAGATAAAGAAACTACACTGTGTGTGTGTGTGTGTGTGTGTGTGTGTGTTATCTGATTTGTCAAAACAAAGTGACATGTCACCTCGTCCCTATAGTGATACGTCGTTGGGCGGGGTCAACACAAGATGAGGGACAAACTCCCAGTTTGAGTTGATGTACCAGTTAGATGGACATGTAACGTTTTGTGATGTGAACGTAACAGAATTGATAGACTTTGGTGTAACAGAGAGAGAGAGAGAGAGAGAGAGAGAGAGAGAGAGAGAGAGAGAGAGAGAGAGAGAGAGAGAGAGAGAGAGAGAGTAGTAAGAGGAGGAGTAATCATGAGAAGACAACAAATAAAAGAAAGAGTTGAAGAAGAGGTGAGAAGAAGAGAAAGATTAAAAGGGAACGCAGAAGAGATGAATAAATTGAGAGAGAGGACAGATGGGAGAATGGCAACTGAGAGGATGAAATATTAATACCAGGGCCAGATGTGTGTGTGTGTGTGTGTGTGTGTGTGTGTGTGTGTGTGTGTGTGTGTGTGTGTGTGTGTGCGTGTTGTTAAATACAGATGCATAGGTGTGTGTATATGCATCACAGTGAGAAAGGGAGATTATCAATGGTGTTACTGGGTTTGATCCCACAATGGCCACGGTTCACCCTGTAGGTTTACCCTCTTCCTGCTGCTTGGCAACCATTACCCTCCATCTGTCTCCACAGACACACACCCATAAACATACGCGCGCACACGCGACCATCTAATATTGCTTTAGATTTTAATTTAAAGTGTAAATAGATGTCATCAGTCTTCGCAGGGCCGGTTCCAGTGAGGCTCAACGCCCTCCCTCCCATCTCGCTGCCGCTCTCAGTTAGCTTAGGCTTGCTTCCCCCGTAGACAGGCCCGGGTGAGAGGCTAAAGTCTTGTCTGATCAAACCCCGAGTCCGTTGACCAATGAGATGAAGGCATGTCCCGGTGCCGGAGGAGAACTTAATAGCTATGGTAATGCTAACGCTGCAGCCACACAGTCACTTGTTCATTTCATGCTTCATGCGACACGAATAATTTGCTCCGCTCGCGGTCGGTCTGTCCAAGAGGAGGCTTGGCCTCGCGCGCACAGGGTGTGTATGTGCGCACGTGCACATGCGTGTGTCCTTCTGAAGTATCTATTCCCTTTCCATTTGAACTCATCCTGAAATCGATGGAGAAAAGAGAAAGGAGAAAGGTGGAGAGACGGGGAAAAGATGAGGGAGAGAGGGGCGAGGGAGGAGGGAAAGAGGACGGAGAGAGAGAGAGAGAGAGAGAGCGAGAGAGAGAGAGAGAGACATAGAGAGATGAGAGAGAGAGAGAGAGATGAGGCTCTGTACTAAGACAGCAGAGACATGTGGTTTGCTGTTGCTGAGCTGACCATGCGGCCTGCTGGCCTTTGCGGACAATCGAATGGAATTGCGTGCACCGATAAATAGCCCTCCCCGCCGCTTGCTCTCCACGCGCATGTCCGTAGCACCAGCCAATTCCAACTTCCGCCACGGACCCGCTTGCTGCTATAGTGAAGCAGACTCCTCTACGGTTAAGTGTGGAAAAGCAACGGGAGTCAGCCTTCATTTACAGAACAATGGCTGGCGGCTGGCCAGATGGCAACCAGATGAAGCCGAGAGCCGGACAAAGTAATAAGGCCTGAAGGAACAAAGCTCGTGGCAAAGAAAAAACGCAAAGTAAAGAACAAACCGATCAGGAAGCTCGCCATTGAGTAATGCGTCAACCGGTGCGGCCATCGATGGCTTCCTGGTCTCCGCCGCTCGCTTGTAATCAAAGCCAGCACGTAGAGTTCCAGCAATTTCCCCCAGTAGCCAGCGGCAAGCGCTCATTGCCTCTTACTTCACTTGCCTGCTCCTTTTTAATTAGAGCCCGGTCCGCATTCCCACGCGCTAAAAAAGACAACATCATTTCTCGATTTAACAAACATCGAAAGGAAGAAGCTCACCCGACGAGAGCATACGACCCGCAGACTGCGTGACTATTATTATCCCGCCCGCCATAAAACCCAGTTGACATACCTTCGCCAGCTAGCCGCTGAAACCAAACCCAGTTGGCGTTTTATGGAACCGATTCATGTGGTTCCAAGACCAATACATTTCTTTCAAACTGCCCCCCTGGCTCAATAAACTGCTCCAGCCAACTCAGAAATCATGCGCGAGCAAACAAACACAGAGAAGTCACGCAAATCTGTAAAACTACCCGACAACAGTGGGAAAAATAAAAAGTCGACATGATCCACACAGCAGGATTTTGCCACATCCTACTC
>PIJE02002518.1:0-66204 GCA_002895965.2 Coryphaenoides rupestris | reverse complement strand
CAATACTAAACACATTCACATTGCTGTTAAAACACTTTCTCTGCGGGGTGAGGGGGTTAACATTTTCTGTTGAATTTGTGTGCAACTGCAGCGTCTGAAACCGACCAGCAGGTGGAGCAGTGGAGCGATGTCTGTGTCAGATCCTCCACCACCACCACCCACCGCCGCCACAGCTGCACATAAGCCACCCACTAACGTGACCCACCCCTGGGTGCACGTGTGCACACACTGCTACCGTGTCTGGTCTGTGTGTGTGTGTGTGTGTGTGTGTGTTTTTGCTGTGCGTGCCACCAGAGTGCTCAGGCCAGCACCCTAACGACAGAGTCCACTTGCTATTTATGAGAATGCGCTCAATATTGCACAAAGTGGTGTTACCCGTCCACAAATTAAATCAGAGAAAGTGATTGAGCATTGATTAATTCATTCGAATGCATTTCATGTCATAACGCTGAAAACCACAAAGTCAGAAATGCAGCATCTAGCACACGGTTTTATATGAAAAACATAACACAATGAAACGTTTCAATCAGATTATGGCCATCAATCTGAGATTTCCTAAGTGCTGCATTGCATCAGTGAAAGGCAAGCGTTGCACATGGTTGTTGCCCCCAAAGCGGGTTCGTGTGCAGACTTACCTGCGATGGAACAGGGCCTCCGCGCAAAACAGCTGGCAAACGGGAGCGCAACGACTTAAGACTTCGATAAAAACACGGGAAAACCGGGAACGCGTCGGCGCCGATGTAAAACCCTCAATAAAACCGCGCTATTTGTTTGGTAAACAGGCAGGGGTCAGGCGAGTATGGGGGGAATATGGTGGTCAAACCCAGGAGAAAAAAAAACACCCTAGCTGAGTGGGGCAAAGGTGCCGTGTTTTTGCGCATCAATCGACCAGGGAGCTTGCAGTTCATTTCTACTACCGTACACATCTTGCTGGATGAGTTCGGTTTGCTTGGACCTGCTTTCATCTCCCGGCCACCTCTGGGGGGGGGGGGGGGGGGGGAGTTATTTCTACTGGCTAAGGTCCTGCTCAACTCTGGTGAAGTGGACTGGGCCCCTGCAGCGGCGCCACAGAGCCATTTGGAAGGCTCTGGTGGTGTGGGACACAAACAGCCCGCGGGAGGGAGGGAGGGAGGGTGTGTGAGTAATAACTTAGGAGTACAGAGCACTTACCTGAGTCAGCCAAGCCCCCATGCAGCCAAGCACAGTGCAGACAGGCAGCCAAACACAAACAGCCAGCCAGCCAGGCCATCCATACAGCCAGGGGTCCAAACAGCCAGCCAGGCCCCAGGGGACAGCAGCCAGGAGCAAGGGTAGGGGGGGGGGGGGGAGAGGAGACAGAGACAGAGACACAGAGAGAGAGAGAGAGAGAGAGACACAGAGAGACAGAGAGAGAGAGCATACAGTTATTGATCATGTTTTTCATACAGTGCTGTTTGTCATGAATATGTAATTAGTTCTCTCTCTGTTCTCTAAAGATAAGACAGGTGTGCACATTGTAGACATTGTGACCAAGAATTAAATCAGTAGAAAACCACAAAGCAAATAACATGCAAAACAAACGGCAGTCTGCATGTTAGCTCGTTAGCTTGGCGCGTGGTAGCGGATGAATCCAGGGCATACGAGGACATGGGTCCCTGGCTGCACGGGAGAGATGACCTATACCTATACAACCCCCCCCCCCCCCCCCCACACCCACACACACACACACACCCCCCCACACACACACACACACACACACAGAGGTCATCAGGACGGGACTCTATGAGTTATGAGACATTAAACCAACCCGAAGCACAAAGTGAACGGATTTCCTTGTTGCCGCCGTTAACCTGCGTGTCAAATTGAACCTTGGATTTGTGTCCGGTTGTCACGTACAAATATTTATTGTGGGATATATCGTCGTCGTAAATAATATGCTGTGGAGTGGAGGTGTACATGGATGGTGGTGGTGGTGGTGGTGCCAGAACAACCGTGTACAAAACAATAAGGATTTGGCCGGCCATGTTGGTTCGCTTAACTACAATGTACTGATCGGCTTACGGGAAGCTGATGAGTCTAAACAATGCATCACAAACGTCTAAAATTAAACAATTGCATGACATATAATCATATCACAAACAGCAGAATTAAACTCACAAAAGGCTTTTCTCATGTTGTCAATATGTGCATGTTTGTGGATTTGATAGGATTGTAGATGAGGTGTTCTGTCATGGTACATATTGCTTCGGAGTATTGTGGTCCATTGCTCTGCATACCTAAACGTGGGGCGTCAAAACGGAATAGCTTCTTGGCAAGACCTTTCTCCACCGGAGGTGTCATCGTACGAACAAAACACAAGTGTCACTCATAACCCTGCTTGCTGGTCCCTACCCTTATGTTCCAGGTAGTAGAAATACTCTTCCCACTGTGTCGTTGTCCGCTAGACTGCGAACTTGTTCGCGCCCGGCGATGCAAACTGAGCAGACCCCCAATTGGCATGATGAGTGGCACCCTGTGGTTTGTCCTATTGAACGACGCCTCCGTGAAAAGGGCTCCGAGAAAACCCGCAGTCTCCGCCTCTTCCTGTTCATTCCCACCACGTCACGTCATGTGACTCGTCCTGAACGTCGGATTCACAGAGCGAGTTAATGTCTCTCGGGAAACGGAAGACATGATTCTCAATTGGCTGTTAGCATCGTTCAGTCCATCGTTTTTTGTGTTCTTTTCATAGACCGCTGAACAAAAAGCAACAAAAAAAACCAGCACACTTCTGTCTTTCTGTTGTGTTTTTGCGCTTTGCACGTCAATCAGGACTTCGTTCTAACAAGTCGGCCATTTTTTACACAGTTAATCAAAAGGTGTCCCAGACTTTCGGTACATGGAAAGGTTGGCTCCACCGACACTAATCAGCGCGTGGAAATGTCAAATATCTTCAACCTCATGGTTTGCAGAAAATAATATTCAACTAAAATGTGTCATCGAGGACATATAAAACAATGAGAAGTGAAGAGGCAAACCACAGGCACCCTTCATCTGAACAGTGTGTCAACGTCAATATATTCCAACAATGCAGCGGAGAGCTTCCAAACAAATCATTCAGTTTTCAACAGATTTTTAATTTGGATAAATTAAATGGTGTTTTATCAGATGAAAAGAAGCCCAAGCCACACACAGTAAGTGGAGAATGGCAACGGATTTGCATTTATATTGTACTTTTATCGAAAGCACTTTTACAATATTGCCTCACATTCACCCATTCACACGCCGACATGGGTGTCCAACCATGCAAGGCAACAGCAAGCTGGTCGGGAGCAGGTAGGGTTAGTCGGTGTCTTGCTCCACACTTAGCCAGGGGTTCAAACCAGCTACCTTCCGGTGGCCAGTGGAGACTGCTCTCACGTCCTCAGCTACTGCCACCAGGGAAAGAGGAAGAGGAGAAACTTCAGCAACATGTTGCCTGCATGGGATCATTTCGCGTGATCAAGGGCATCTTTTTCTGTCCACGTGACCTTCTGAGACTCCGGACAGTGGTTGCCTGGACCCTGTATTGCCCGGCCTTGGCAGCAGTTCACCCGACTACAGCTGGTTTGTGATATTGACCTAGAAATACTCTATGAACGCCTGTGCCAGATTGGTCAAGTGCCCGCATTATTCATTTGTCAAATATTTGATGCAGTGATTATTCCATATGGGCTGCAGTAGCTCAGAGGTTGCTGGTTCAATCTCCGCCCCCCCCCCCCCCCAGCTAAGTGTTGAGGTGTCCCTGAGCAAGACACCGACCCAACCCCAACTGCTCCCGACCAGCTGGATGTTGCATTGCATGGTTGACACCGCCGTCGGTGTATGTGTGTGTGTATAAATGAGTGAATGTGAGGCAACATTGTAAACCACTTTGGATAAAAGCGCGATACAAATGCAATCCATTTGACATTTGTCATTTTTATATTCCTGATACTGAATTGCAAATTCAGCTATGTGTGTATTAGACAATTGGTGACATTTTTGTTTTAGATGTTGTGGTAGGCCGGCCTTGCGAGTGTAGTGGGTGGACCAGTTGGAATAGAAGCAGACAAAACCAGGGTTACAGCAGAACAAGCTCTACTACTTTATTCACAGTGAGTGTTCCCCCCCCCCCCCCCCAGGAGGCTGTGGCAGGGGGTCTATAGTATAGGTAGCAGCATATCACAGAATCTAAAGCTGGACATGCACTGTACCATTTATTAAGTTGTGTTGTTTCATTCCAACACCTAATGTGCGATGTAATTCACGATTGATGTGCTCACACTGTACGGTCTGATCGTCAAGTCACAACCTCACACTGCACAGAAATAAAACGGCCTGACGGACCCTGTCCCCATTCTGGCTATTGACAATTGTCAAAGATGTATTTAAAAGCTCCTTGTTTGAGTCTGAAGAACATTGTTTGTTTCTAACCCTTCAAAAGAAAAGCGGCGCCAGCGCATATGGACTCTGACATGCAGCTGTTTCCTGCCAACGTGGCTCTCGTTCATATCAGTCGTGATAGGAGGAGGAGGAAACATCAGAGACATGTATGCTGTTGCCACAGCTTGACCAACCTCCATATTTTCTGTCCACACGACACGCTGTGTTGCCATGGCGCTACCAGACTTGCCACTTTGCGCCGGCGCAGTGAGAAAAAAGGCACTGATCTTGGGGAATCGACTCGTTGTTCTGCTTCAACTGTGCTAGATCCTGACGACTAAGAGAGAGAGACTGCACCTCGAGGTGTAATAGGCCGCCACAAACAGAGCAACATCGCCATCTCTGCCAGGGGTGGATGGGTAATTGAGGGGTGCGATGACGAGATAATTTGTGGCGGGCGTGTGAATGTGTGCTACAGGCTGCAGCATGTAGGTCATATTTTCGGCGAAAAGGAGGACATTTAATACTGCAATTTAATACTGTGTGAAAAAAATAAAACATCTAAACCAGGCTCTCACCGGGCAGAGGAAGTTGAACCTTTTAAAAATGTATTCATTTATATTTTGAACGGTAAACGGGGAAACACAGGCAAATTGCCCTGTTTTTTTTTTACAAATTCCTTTCAATCTTTGGTCCCACTATGTAAAACCTATTATTATATTATGCATTATATTACGATAAAATTATTATCTTCCATAGTTGTCAATAATTGTAGGCTTTTATATAATTTTTCATTGGTATTCTGGGAACAAAATGTCATAAATGACATAAATTGAATATTAAGTGACGTAGACCTATCATTGCGCTGCACACCGGCCATCACTTTAAAGACAGACAGATCTCGCGTGTTATGATTTCAAGTCGTCAATCAAGCTGCCGATGGTGAACTTTTGTGTGGAATTATACAACACATTAAAACGATGATTAGAAAGACGCTGCTGTGACAGAAAGTATACAGTAGACTATCCCGCTTCAATCACATCAAAAAGATTTATTTCCACAAAAATCAGCACAAATGAATTCTGTTTGACAACTCCAGCCCACGCATCGGTTAATCATATATTATTGATTGGGATTCATTTTAGAGGTTTTACAAACACACAGAAGCAAGTCGTTGAATGCGTCATTGGGGCATGAAAATATCAAACAACATAAATGGCGAGGATGCAAAGGAAGCGTACACAGTTTCACATTGATTCATATACGACAGCCGACACCAAAACTATGAAATGAGAACAGAACTGAGGGTACTCACGGAATACAGTTAACTCTTCGTGAACTCCGAGCCCATGACAGCAGCGTGATAAATTGTAGGCTACGGGGAACTGTGTGCGAGTACTGCGGCCGCAGAACACTTTGGATCTGCTGCCACTTTGAGACATCATTACCAAAATCGCTCGTGCTCATCTTGTATTAAAGTGTAGTAGAGGAGAAACTTGTCACTTAGTTTCACGAGAAGCAGAATTGACGGGGAGTCCTGTGAGGTTACAGACACTTCACTGGTTTCAACTAACACGGGGATGTGTGAATTATGACGTGAAGGACTACTTTTGTGTATAAACATAGAATATGCAATAAAAAACACACAGGGAGAGACTGTGTGTGTGTCTTCCCGTGAGATGCACGCTGGTTATCGCATCTGATAACCATCAGTTAAACAATGTCTGTGTTTTAGTGTAGCCTACCTTTACTGACCGCCAGGGATACTTAAAGAGGGTTTATGGAAAGACAAGACAAGTATTCATTGTCTCCGTGACTGAACATAATGAAGGCGCGTCCTGCGTCTTATTTGTCCTATTTGTCTCGTGCACAATAGGGTTTTGTTACATGATCGGATCAGGTGACCTGGCCGATCACCGTTCACGTGTTTAGGGCGTATATCGGCCGATAATGTACGGTGGCCAACCAATCATTAGCGGCAATCACTACGAACTGTGATTATTCACAACCTCTGTGACATTCCCATCCTGCTGGGCACTGGTACTGGATCCTGTCGCTCTCCACACACACACACACGCGTATTGTTATTAGTGTGAAAATGAAAAGCATAAGTTGCCGCTGCTTGTGTCTCCCGCGCCGCATGAAGTCGTTGCGGCGGCCATTACCTGGATGCTCTCCTACGGAGGACCGTTTGTATTCCCCCAACCTGCGCTTTTTAATTGAGTCTTGGAATCCAATAAAAAAAAGACCTAATGAACGACTGTTCAAAGCGCTTTTCAATTGGCTCCCTCTGTCCCACCGCATCATGATTTGTGGTTTTCCATTTAATGTTGTTTCTCAAGCACCTGCAATGGAGCAGTATCATTTAAAAGAAGGAAGAAAGAGAGAAAGAAATAGAGAGAGAGAGAGAGAGAGAGAAGAGAGAGAGAGAGAGAGAGAGAGAACTCACAGATGTGGAAGCAGTGTGGTTTCTCTAATTGCAGTTTCCACGCTAATTAAGAACCATTGACCGCTCTCCTCCAGACTCCAGCCGTGTCCGCCACTTAACAGCCTATCAATTACCAGGGTCGGCCGTTCTCTCAGGTTCTACTCACCGAGCAAGGATTTGATTCCCGTCCCGCTTCTCAAAAGACCACTGGACAAAAAGAACCTGCTAACACCCGCTAACACCTAGCTTTCAGTCTCTTGAAGGGGGAAACGGCGCTAACCGGCGGACACGCTTATTCTGCTACGACGCCGTCGGTGACTTCTGCGACTCTTTGGCCTCTCAGCCACAAATCCCCCCTCGTCGCTCTCGGAGTTCTGAATTCCAAATTAGTCGGCACCGAGATTGAAAAAAGACTGAAAAGAGACTGAACGAGCGACAGGTTTTAAATGATAAGTAACCACGGAACATTTTCACCGGCCGCCATCATCATGCTGCATTCTGCTGTTAACCACCCCTGTTGACAAGAAAACTGAAATGTATGCTAGTCTGCTGACAATGAGAAATTGCCTATTTTTGGTGGTGGAAAAACACAGTCACACACACACACACACACTAACACACACACTCTTGGAAATACCATACCCTTTTACTCCTCTGTCCTCATAACAGCGGCATAATGACCACGATAATGTTCTTTATCATCGTTACAACGACCGTTTATCCCGTCCTCTGCATCGCCGATACTGTTTCTCCCGTTAGAAAAGGACTTATGGAGGGAGTGGTGGGGGGCCTGAAGGTTTCATCGGAAATTAGGAAAGAGGAATTAAGCTGCTCCTCTTGGGCGTGGAATTCACAGGCTTGAGGTCGATAGGCAACACATCACCGTGGGCGACACCTGGCGTTGTGCCTCGCGTGTTGGATACGGCGCTCGATCGACGGACCGTAATCAAATTCCGATTTGGAATCAATCGAAATCAAGTTACCGGTTGCACTTAAATATATCTTTAGGGCGCTTTCGGGAGCAATTACTGTTGTATGATGTGAAATTGAAATCGGGCGAAGAATTATACACGTTGCATGAGCATTTCTAGGTCTTGATATGAACATCGTATCAATCAGTTTTAATCTTTGAACATTTCCACACAATGTGCGTTTGAAGACATGTCTTTGACTACTTGCTCCCACAGGTGCTCCTGGTGGGATTTCAACTCACCTTCTGAAATCATGTGTTCTGTGTGTTGGCTCTCCCTGCCTTACGTCATTCCTTATGATGAAACCATGATGATGATATACTAACCCTGTATTATATTGTGTATTCCACAGGCTGCTGTAATGACGACGACCATATTCTACAAATATCTCTCTCATTGTATAATTCATTCCATGCCAAAAAAAGGCATTTGGTGTGTGTTGTGACGACAATAATGTGGCATTACTCGCAGACGTTATATATCAAAACGGCTGACTCTAAATGCTAAATAAACCATGTATTTTTCAGTGTATATACCCCCTCGGCTTGTTTGCTCCATCAATTCAGTTGGCGCCGTTGGAACATAACTATTGTGCTCATCGCACGCCCGGCGGTGATAAATTACACCACGAATGACAGGTCACCCCTTATTTTAAGGGGGAATGGCCTCATAAGCTTGATTCAATCGTATACAAGTCAAAACGTCTTTGGGGCGATAAATACTGGGTGATGGCAGAACTTAACGGCGTGCTTTAGGTAATGGATCCAGTCTCCCCATCGCTCTCTCTCCCCGTCCAGTATCTGATCGCACCAAAGCGACCATCCAGCAGCTTGACATGTTGAGTGTCTCCCAGAGTTATCGCTCTGCGTGATTGCACAGCGTCAACAGTCTACCTGGATCACAGAAACGTTCGCGCAGAATAAATTGGTGAGCCACTGGTCTTAAAAATGACAAATAAAATAAAAAATGAAAAATAAATAAATAAAGTGGAAAAGTCTGTCTCTCTCTCTCTCTACTTCCTCTCTCTCTTTACTTCCTCTCACTAACTCTCTCTCTCTCTCTCTCTCTCTCTCTACTTCCTCTCACTAACTCTCGCTCTCTCTCTCTATCCCCCCCCTCGCCCCCCACCCAAGTTTGGGTCACCCAAGGATAACTCTCGCCTTGTCGGGTTCAGAGGAATTCCAAATGGAACCTTTATGAGTTGTTTACCGAGTAACTGGGGCCACAACTTACCATAATATATGCCATCTGGTTGGAGGCACAAGATAGTGAAAGCGGGTGATGAATAATAATAGTCCAGTGGTTGGGTGTTACAGCCTAAATGTTCTGGATTTCCTTTATCCGGGATCCATCCAAAAATCGTCTCATTAATGACCATCTCAATCCACTGCAAGTGACGTTTGATGGATGGTGCTGCTCGCTAGCCTGCAGTCATGCCCCCCGTCCCCCAACGACTGCAGTTGATCGTCAACAACAAATCACTTGATACTTGGCAACCAATAGCAACAGGGGTCTGATGTAAAGCAGTGAGATATATCTCAGTGCTACGTGAGGACATAACTATACGGAGGAATTAACTTGACGAACGACAGCGCAGGGGCTATAGGGTGGCATATATAGGGGCTGAATCCGTCTCATTTCGATCCATCCAAGGTCTGGAAACCGATCATTGCCCCTGCTTCAGTGCCTGTAACCCTTATCCCGAATGCCTTGTGTCTGTATTGCATCTACTGCAAGTCATTTAGGGGGGGAAAGCATTTCCAAAATACACTAAGTACTAAGAAATTTGAGAAAAAAGTCCCCACTAACGACTCGAGGTAATAGAGACATTTACAAGCCAAAACAAGATGCTGCCATCTTTCCCGGCCCGTTCCAATCAACACATATACTGATACTGTTTCGCGGCTCACGGGTATATTTTTTTATCCGGAGGCGTAGACAGGGGACAGACGCCGACCGCGAACGAGAGCCAAAAACAACCGGCTTGAATGCGCAATTATGTAATGATACCGCGACAAAACACATTTATTATAACTAGGGCTGTCAAAATAACGTGTTCATCTCGATTCATTATAGAAAGAATGTGTGTTGAAATTTTTACGGCAGATTAATTAAACACAATGGCAAAGGTACTTCATAGCCTACTTAAGTTTCTCAAACAGACCTCTTTGCATCCATCGTGGTGAAACACCTTGATTCATGACTTATCGCTATCTGTTATACGTATGTACTGATCATCAATCTCAATAGCAGTCGGCATTGCAAGCTTACTTGCACTGCGGTACGTGATAGTCGCTTTGATAGCACGATGCAGTCATATCACAACAGCTTCGCTTTGTACACCAACTTTGTCCAAAAGAGCAATGGCCTACTTTTAGTTATTAAAGAGGGAAACGACCTCATCAACGAACGTCTTTAAAACATGGATGTGTTAAAGAACGCACCAAGACACACCCACCTATCATAACCCACTCCCATTCTCAGACTGCCATTCACAAAGCCATTTTACACTTTAATTAAAAAGTGAAACTCCATTATGATTGACTCCTCCTCATACATTTCATACACAGGAATTTTGTATTTTGACAACAAATTGCAGTGACTTGTCATTTGCACAGTCTCTGCGAGTCTGTGCAAATGACAAGTTTTATTTTATTACATTTGAAAAACGCCTCTTTCTGCCAACCGGCATCTTAGCAAAGTCATGCAAAAACATTGAAAGTGTGTCATTGGTGGCTCCCATTGTAAACTAAATATAATGACACAGGTTACATTTTATTTTAAAACTCGTTCCCAGCAGCACACCGGCAGGAGGCTCAATGTAGTAAATTAGTGAAATGCCTCTTTAACTGACTTTAACTTTGTTTGGTGCACTTCTCGGAACCTTGCAATGTCTGCATTGATTTCATGCCAAGTAAGAAAGTGCTCTATGTTTTTAGCTTGACAGATGATCAAAACAGAGCCTCCTATTAGACAGTGGCCATGCCCTGAGAGTAATGTTTCCCGATAAAAAACGCGATTTATTTGACGGTCAAAGGGAAGTCGAGCTCAAACACAATGCCGGCAATCACATGGCTCCTATTATGGCCCCTGGTAACTCTGTTAAGTGTGAAATCAAAGGTTATTCTTTCATTTTTATGAGTTTGACGTCTTGGGGGTTGAAAGGTGTCCGTGGACCTTGGCTGACAATGAACCTGGAAGAACTGCAATGATGCAGATCTCAAGTCTGCCACCACGCCAGACGATCAATAGCGGTACCTTCTCCAAAATGAATCTGAGGGCAGAATGTTATCCCCCCTTAAGGCCAGATGAACTACAGTATAACCCTTGTTCACAGGTGAAACTCTGGACATCCAGAAGAGTCAGGGTCCAGAGATTGGTCCGGAGAGGCCCGTTTCACAAAATGCAAGGAGATTATCGGTGTCAGACACATTCTCACATACTGGAAAATATTCTTGGCAGTCCAATCATCATGTAAAATGTCAATATCCAGTCCATGATCAAATCATCCCATTATTAATTCATAAGCATTATCATCATTCCATTATATTCGGATAGTTTGTGTTACTTCTCCAACCTTGAGGCCATTCCCTTCTTAATGATAAATGAGTACTTTTGGTGTCGTGAAGATGAATGTAGATGGGGTAAAAAAATGGGAATCGTTCCCATCCCACAACAAATAAATCAAAATCATTAAAATTGGCCTCTACATGAAATCAACCAATCGATAATTCCCTCTATTTTTCAAATGCAATTCACCTTTCACCTCCATTTTTATCGATTCATGTGTGTTACGTCCACCCCTCGTACATAATATGACACAACAATGCATTATTAACTTCATGCACCCTGGTTCCTCTAGTTTCTCATATCACACAGAAGTTCCTCCTCCCTGCAAAAACAGGCTCTCTGGGACGGGCCCAGCCTGGTGGTGGTGGTGGTGGTGGTGGTTGTACCCTAACGATGTATCCTAGCTCCTAGACACAGCGGAGGAAACAATGAGAACCTCATTTCATGTTAAGAGAGGACCCAACACAACACACGCACACACACACACGCACACACACACACACAAACGCACCACACACACACCACAAAGGCAGGATATATCAAACAGTGTGGAGCCTCTTTCATGCACTCCTGTGCTCAGAGTCATCAGTCAGCACAGAGGTGGAGCCTTAAAGAGGTGAATCTTCCGACTATCCAAGCAGAGGTTGGGTTACTCATAGGAGCTAACGTTCCCAAGGCAATGGAGCCGTTACAGGTGATCAGCAGCGTGGATGATGGACCATACGCCGTCAGGACAGTATTGGGGCTGGGACAGTAAACGGACCACTCAGAGTGAAGTGATAGTCATGAAGCAACAAGGTGACAGAAATCACGGCAAATCCATCTCTGTAAGCTAGCTAGAAGAAGCTTTGGCAGAGCAGTTCAAGCAGACTTTCCTACCAGGACAAGACGAAGGACATCGAAATGTCTAAGGAAGATCACCAGTTTTATCAACATGCGTGTCCGAATCTTCAAAAACTCGTGGATGGCGTCATTATAGCGTCTGTCCTTCCAGTGAGGAGGCAAGTCCCGGGTGCATGCCCAACAACAGAGCGGTGCGGAGCAACGCACTTTTGAACCTAAAGAAAAGATTCTCTAGAGATGTCAAGTTTTATAAGGAATACGTTGCATCATGGATGACATTCTCAAGAAGGGCTATGCAGTGAAACTCGACGGGCTGAGCGTAAGCCAACGGAAGGAAAGAACCTGGTATCTGCCTCATCATGGAGTCAGACATCCAGTCAAGCAAAAAGCTACGTGTTGTCTCGACTGCGGTGCAAGCTTTTCAAGGAACATCGCTTGACCAGCAACTCCTGCAGGGACCGGACCTAACAAGCTCCCTAGTGGGGGTCCTCATGAGGTTCCGACCAAGAGGAGTTGGCGGTTATGGCTGATGTGGAGGCCATTTCCACCAGATCAGAGTCAGCCAATGAAGACACGGAAATCTCTTTCAGGGTTTCTCTGGTGGCCCGATGGAACTACGATCAAGGGCTAGTTGAACACAAAGATGTTGTCCACATCTTTGGTGCACATGTCGCCAAGTGTTTGCTAACTTCGCACTGCAGAAATGATGGGCAACAGATTTTGAGGATGACTTTTGGTCACCGAAACTGCCAAAACAGTCCAAGAGAAAATTTCTACTGTAGACTGACTGTCCTTAAGTCAACATACTGATGAAGATACAGTCTATCCAAACTTTGTGCTGACCGAGGAGGCATGCTGGCAAGAGGTGGATTTCGACTGACGAAAATGGTCGAGCAACAGCCGTAAGTTTTCTCAGCTCAATTCCTAAAGATGGAAAGGCAAAGGGTTTCCAAGATCTGGGACTTTGATGAAGATAACTTACCAATGGAGAGAGCATTGAGGAATCCAGTGGTGTGCCGAAGCAGATCAGTTCAAGTTCAAGATAAACCTCAAGGATTCGACCCACACCGCCCGGACATAGGAGAGGCCTGCTTTCCCTCGTCAGTTTCCATCTTTGGATCCGCTGGGCTTTGTCACTCCGGTGGTACTGCCCGGCCAAGAAAGATCCTTCAAGATCTATGCAGGCAGAAGTATAGGCTGGGATGAAGATCTACCGAGACGAAGTCAATAAAGAGGCTTGTAAAAGATATGGATCTCAACTTTGCAACTGCTTCGACCAAAGTTTTTGTGAGTTGTACAGATGCATTAAAACAAAGCAATGTTGGTCCACCAGTCTTTCGCACAGCTGCATCACTTTGCGGAACGCCGAGTGAGGATGCGTTATGGAAGCAACAAGCTATCTGCTACTGCGCCGTTACTGCATCTGAGAAGCTCAATCCACCCTGATGATGGCAAAGGCCAGGGTCGCACCTTTTACAAGTCCTCCAACCATACCGAGAATGGAGCTAACTGCAGCTACAGTTGTCAGTCAAGAATATGGACAAGATTCTGAAAAAGAGCTTGAACTGGAACTTCATGAATCAATCTTTGGGACAGATAGCACGGCTGTGCTAAAATACGTTGAACAGCGAGCGAACAAGATTCAAGACCTTCGTCGCTAATAGAATCTCAGCAATCCTGGAGCACTCACAGACTTCACAGTGGAGAGTACGTCAATACCACACTGAATCCCGCTGACCATGTCCTCAAGAGGACAGACTGTTGAAGGCGTTTTTGAAGTTGGGATGCTGGCTTTCAGGACCAGATTTCTTGCTCCATACAGAAGATCAGTGGCCCAATAATCCAGATCCTGGAATGGTGGATGTCGACGACTCAGAGGTCAAAAGAGTAGCTTCGAGCACACGTCATTCAGGTGCAAGACCCAACAGATCCAGTGGACCAGTTGATGAGCCACTTCTCATCCTGGATAAAGCTCAAACGTGCGTGGCCTGGCTTCGGAGCTGAAAAGGGTTTGCTTAAAGAGGCTGAAAGCAAAGAGAAAGGAACCTAAACACATTATGGTGGAGAAAGCAGAGTGGAAATCAGTTCAAGAAGGCTGGTTCAAAGGAAACAAACCTTACATGTGACGATTTGACAGAAGCAGAAACAGAAATTGTTAAGTACTGTCAGAAACAAAGATTTGAAGACGACTTGACGATGCTGAAGGAACATAAGAGAGTGAAGAAAGGTAGCTCACTTTATAAGTTGAATCCAGTTCTTCAAGAAGGAGTCATGAGGGTTGGAGGAAGGTTGAGCCGTACGAGCTGTGCATCTAGAAGTTGCAACTTCTCTTGACACTGATGCATGCCTCAACGCAATAAGGAGGTTCATTGCCAGAAGAGGACAAGTCAGAGAGATGTACTCGGATAACGGAACCAACTTTCGGTCGGCTGACAGTGAGTTGAGGAAATCCATTAAAGAATGGAATACCAGCAAGATCGCAAACGAAATGCAATGCAAAGGTGTTCAGTGGCACTTCAATCCTCCAGCAGGTTCGCACCATGGAGGAAGTTTGGAGCGGTTGATCCGTTCAGTGAGAAAGATCCTGAACGTTACCGTGAAGGAACAACTTTTGGATGAAGAAGGTCTCCATACGTTGCTGTGTGAGGCTGAGGCTGTCCATAAACAGCAGGGCCCATCACAAAGCCATCTTCAGACCTCAGCGATTTAGAGGCCTTAACACCCCAATCACCTGTGTTACTCAAAGGTCAAGCCCGAGTTACCTCCAGGAGTATTCAACAAGGACGATCAATATGCTAACCGCAGATGGAGACAGGTTCCAGTACCTGTTCGGTACGTCTTCTGGAAACGCTGGTGCAAGGAGTACCTGACACAGCTTCAAGAACCGCCAACGATGGTCCACGCCTGGAAGAAACTTCTGCGTCGGTGATGTGGTGCTGATTGTGGACGACACATCTCCAGAATTCATGGGCCTCTAGGGAGGATCCCTGGAGACTTTTCCGGACAAGAAAGGCTATCGTTCGTCAGGTTAAAGTCAAGACCAAGACCAATGAGGCTTGTCGCCCGATAACAAAGCTATGTTTTGCTCCAAGAGTCGGATGACAGTAATGGACTGTTCTAAAAGGCTGTTCTCTAGTCCTCACGCCATGGGGTGAAGAACAAGAAGATTTCTTTTTGATGGTGTGTGTTTAGCATAACATGTATCATACCATGTAGGCTCCCTTATTTAATTAAGTTAGTTGTCGAGTAATTGTTTCAAAGGATTGATAACAATTAGGGGCCGTAATGTAGGAGGCCCTAAATGCCTATTTTGCTTTATTTAAGTAATATTTTTATTGATAATGTTTTGATTTTCATAAGTGAAAATAATATAATAGTCAATTGTGGTATTTTTGAATTTATTGAATTTTATTTTGAAGTTCACTTTCATTGTTTTGGTGTATGCGCACATTTAATTACTTTTATTTTGAAGCGTAAGAGAAAACTTTATTGCGTTAACTATCTGTGACAGACAGTCAGGGTTAACAAGCGTGGAGCCACACAGTTTTTTGACCTCGCTCTCTTTCTCTCTATAACCTCATGTTGTGGAAAAGGGTTTGTTTGTACTTTGCATTTGACAAGTAAACACTTTAAACTTGACGTCGTGGTCCGGTGGATTCTTTTGAATGAAATGAGGATGAGGCAAGAGCAGAGGGGAAGGCGGAGCGTCAAGCTGGAGCTTCACTATTAGTACTATTGATCCTACACATGGTGTTCGATGGAGGGCGCCCTGTAAGGGATGTAAGCTTTTTGTAATTCAGTGTGACGACTAGCACCTCAGATCTGAACCTCTGCTGCCCGGAGGTGTCGCCATCCATTTCAATCACGCTTGAGGATGGAGAGAGAGAGAGACCATCGCCCACATCAAGGCTTGAGTTGCGCCCCCCCCCCCTTTCATCGGCCATTGAAGAGCTTCATTAAGCTCAACACCTCTTGGGTGTTTTTTCTTACGTTTTAAAAAGAGCAATTTCACCCCTCAGAGGCTCACTTGTCCGACAGCTGTGATTAAATCGAGGGGCTTTGAGTATTTCCTGGGACCACCCTGAAATATGGTGGATGACGGGGCCCTCTCTCTCTCTCTCTCTCTCTCTCTCTCTCTCTCTCTCTCACTCTCTCTCTCTCTCTCTCTCTCTCTCTCTCTGTTATTTATATATTTAAAGACACATTGGATATACTGTGTGTTTTTCGGCCGTATCGCCCAGCCCGACTCTCCGTCACATATTGTAAGTCCCTTTGGATGAAAGTGTCACACCGCCGTCCGTCTCCCAACCCAAGCGTACGAGAACGTGCCATGTGGACTCTTATGTGCTGACGCAGTAATCCTCCTGATGGCTCCCACTACTCCAGCTGAGCAGGATACGCTCCGTTCTGGTGGCTGCGATAACGTTTGGCGGCATCGTCCGCAAAGACGTAAATACAATGTTATTGGCATCGTCGTCGATATTCTTGTATTTTTTGTGTGTGCGGCGGGGGGGCGGGGCCGAGGTTTAATTGGAGCTGCCCCCTCCCATGTCGCTACTTGTGTTTATGTTGAAACAGATCGGTGTCCCTTTTTTTTTATAACTGTGAGCAGAAGGAGAGATAAAGATCCTCTGTCAGGGTTTATGGAGGGGGGCGGGGGTGTAGTGTGTGTGAGTGTGTCCTTGTGTGTGTGTGTGTGTGTGTGTGTGTGTGTGTGTGTGTGTGTGTGTGTGTGTGTGTGTGGTGTGTGTGTGTGTGTTGTGTGTGTGTGTGTGTGTGTGTGTGTGTGTGTGTGTCTGTGTGTGTGTGGGGGTATAAAATCATCCATCAATTACTTCACTCTTTATAGATTTGCGGGAGGAGGTGCCCCGGTGGCTGAACTGTCTGGCGGAGGCCGGTCCTCTCCTCCCTGAGAGTTACCTCTCCTTCCCCCCTCCTCCTCCTCCTCATCGACCCCTCCTCTCTGAGGTCCTCCACTACAGTGTCTCCATCTGGTCGAAGCCTGGCTTTATTTCACTCTCTCTCCCTCCCTCCCTCTCTCTCTCACTCTCTCTCTCCCTCTCTCGCCCACTCTTTCTCTCTTTCTCCTTTGCGTTCTTTCTGAGCACACATCACTTTCTCTGCACCTCCTTATAACCAACCTCCCCTCTCTCTCCCTCTCTCCCTCTCTCCCTCTCACCTCCCCCCCTTTCTCTCTCTCTCTCCCTCTCTCTCTCCCTCTCTCTCTCTCTCTTCCCCCTCTCTCTCTCTCTCTCCCCTCTCTCTCTCTCTCTCTCTCCCTTTCTCTCTCTTTTACTGTTCACACTGTTTCTCTCTACATTCATCTCATTATAACCAATGTACCCTCTCTGTCTGTCTCTCTCCTCCTCACACTCACTTTCCCGCTCCCTTTGACTGATCATCACGTTGTCACGACACACACCATAACAACCAATCTTCTCTCCTCATTCTCTCTCTCTCTCTCTCTCTCTCTTTCTCGCTCTCCATCTCTCTCTCTCTCTCCCATCACTCTCTCTCCTTTTTTATTTTAATTTTTTAACCAGTGATGTGTGCGATTCTCCCCTGCTGTGAGGCCGTCCTCTTTCCTCACCACCCGTCCGTAGTCTACTTGCCATTTATGTGCCATTTTTCTTTTGTGGTCCGTTTCTTTATTTTTCTCAGTTGTGTATTCACCCTCTCGGCGGGCTCCTCCCCTCTCGGCCGGACCCCCACAACGTGCGTCTCCGTGGGGCCCGGTGGTTGAGACAGTTGAGTTCACCAGGGCACCGGCAGCACTAAATGAAGGGGCTTAGGGCTGTAATCCCCTCTCCTCTCCCCTCCCCTCCCTTCCCCTCCCCTCCCTCTCCTCTCCTCTCCCCTCTCCTCTCCTCCCCTCTCCTCCCCTCCCCTCCTCCCTCCCCTCCCCTCCCCTCCCCTCCTCCCCTCCCCCCCTCTCCTCCCCTCCCCTCCTCTCCTCTGCCTCCACCTCTGTGCTGACTGATGACTCTGAGCACAGGAGTGCATGAAAGAGGCTCCACACTGTTTGATATATCCTGCCTTTGTGTGTGTGTGTGTGCGTTTGTGTGTGTGTGTGTGCGTGTGTGTGTGTGCGTGTGTGTGTGGGTCCTCTCTTAACATGAAATGAGGTTCTCATTGTTCCTCCGCTGTGTCTAGGAGCTAGGATACATCGTTAGGGTACACCACCACCACCACCACCACCACCACCAGGCTGGGCCCCGTCCCAGAGAGCCTGTTTTGCAGGGGAGGAGGAACTTCTGTGTGATATGAGAAACTAGAGGAACCAGGGTGCATGAAGTTAATAATGCATTGTTGTGTCATATTATGTACGAGGGGTGGACGTAACACACATGAATTGATAAAAATTGAGGTGAAAGGTGAATTGATTGAAAAATAGAGGGAATTATCGATTGGTTTGATTCATGTAGAGCCAATTTAATGATTTGATTATTTGTTGTGGCGTGATGGGAACGATCATTTTTTACCCCATCTTACATTCATCATTCATGACACAAAGCTACTCATTTATCATTTAAGAAGAATGGCCTCAAGGTTGGAAGTAACACAAACTATCGAAATATAATGGAATTGATGATAATGCTTATGAATTAATAATGGGATGATTTGATCATGGACTGGATTGACATTTTACATGATGATTGACTGCCAGAATATTTCCAGTATGTGAGAATGTGTCTGACACCGATAATCTCTCCTTGTCATTTGTGAAACGGCCTCTCCGGACCAATCTCTGGACCTGACTCACCTGTGAACAAGGGCTCCAGGTTATACTGTAGTTCATTTGGCCTTAAGGGGGGATAACATTCTGCCCTCAGATTCATTTTGGAGAAGGTACCGCTATTGATCGTCCTGCGTGGTGGCAGACTTGAGATCTGTATCATTGCAGTTCTTCCAGGTTCATTGTCAGCCAAGGTCCACGGACACCTTTCAACCCCCAAGACGTCAAACTCATAAAAATGAAAGAATAACCTTTGATTTCACACTTAACAGAGTTACCAGGGGCCATAATAGGAGCCATGTGATTGCCGGCATTGTGTTTGAGCTCGACTTCCCTTTGACCGTCAAATAAATCGCGTTTTTTATCGGGAAACATTACTCTCAGGGCATGGCCACTGTCTAATAGGAGGCTCTGTTTTGATCATCTGTCAAGCTAAAAACATAGAGCACTTTTTTTTATCTTACTTGGCATGAAATCAATGCAGACATTGCAAGGTTTCCTTATCCTTTCCTATTCCTAATGCACCGAACAAAGTTAAAATCAGTTAAAGAGGCATTTCACTAATTTACTACATTGAGCCTCCTGCCGGTGTGCTGCTGGGAACGAGTTTTAAAATAAAATGTAACCTGTGTCATTATATTTAGTTTACAATGGGAGCCACCAATGACACACTTTCAATGTTTTTGCATGACTTCTAAGTTGCTAAGTTGCCGGTTGGCAGAAAGAGGGGTTTTTCAAATGTAATAAAATAAAACTCACTGGAAAAGTCACTGCAATTTGTTGTCAAAATACAAAATTCCTATGTATGAAATGGCAGTCTGAGAATGGGAGTGGGTTATGATAGGTGGGTGTGTCTTGGTGCGTTCTTTAACACATCCATGTTTTGAAGACGTTCGTTGATGAGGTCGTTTCCCTCTTTAATAACTAAAAGTAGGCCATTGCTCTTTTGGACAAAGTTGGTGTACAAAGCGAAGCTGTTGTGATATGACTGCATCGTGCTATCAAAGCGACTATCACGTACCGCAGTGCAAGTAAGCTTGCAATGCCGACTGCTATTGAGATTGATGATCAGTACATACGTATAACAGATAGCGATAATTATAAGTCCATGAATCAAGGTGTTTCACCACGATGGATGCAAAGAGGTCTGTTGAGAAACTTAAGTAGGCTATGAAGTACCTTTGCCATTGTGTTTAATTAATCTGCGTAAAAAATGTCCACACAATTCTTTCTATAATGAATCGAGATGAACACGTTATTTTGACAGCTCTAGTTATAATAAATGTGTTTTGTCGCGGTATCATTACATAATTGCGCATTCAAGCCGGTTGTTTTTGGCTCTCGTTCACGGTCGGCGTCTGTCCCCTGTCTACGCCTCCGGATAAAAAAATATACCCGTGAGCCGGTAACAGTATCAGTATATGTGTTGATTGGAACGGGCCGGGAAAGATGGCAGCATCTTTGTTTTGGCTTGTAAATGTCTCTATTACCTCGAGTCGTTAGTGGGGACATTTTTCTCAAATTTCTTAGTACTTTAGTGTATTTTGGAAATGCTTTCCCCCCCTAAATGACTTGCAGTAGATGCAATACAGACACGAGGCATTCGGGATAAGGGTTACAGGCACTGAAGCAGGGGCAATGATCGGTTTCCAGACCTTGGATGGATCGAAATGAGACGGATTCAGCCCCTATATATGCCACCCTATAGCCCCTGCGCTGTCGTTCGTCAAGTTAATTCCCCCGTATAGTTAATGTCCTCACGTAGCACTGAGATATATCTCACTGCTTTACATCAGACCCCTGTTGCTATTGGTTGCCAAGTATCAAGTGATTTGTTGTTGACGATCAACTGCAGTCGTTGGGGGGACGGGGGGCATGACTGCAGGCTAGCGAGCAGCACCATCCATCAAACGTCACTTGCAGTGGATTGAGATGGTCATTAATGAGACGATTTTTGGATGGATCCCGGATAAAGGAAATCCAGAACATTTAGGCTGTAACACCCAAACCACTGGACTATTATTATTCATCACCCGCTTTCACTATCTTGTGCCTCCAAACCAGATGGCATATATTATGGTAAGTTGTGGCCCAGTTACTCGGTAACAACTCATAAAGGTTCCATTTGGAATTCCTCTGAACCCGACAAGGCGAGAGTTATCCTTGGGTGACCCAAACTTGGGTGGGGGGCGGGGGGGGGGATAGAGAGAGAGAGCGAGAGTTAGTGAGAGGAAGTAGAGAGAGAGAGAGAGAGAGAGAGAGAGAGTTAGTGAGAGGAAGTAGAGAGAGAGTGAGTTAGTGAGAGGAAGTAGAGAGAGAGAGAGACAGACTTTTCCACTTTATTTATTTATTTTTCATTTTTTTATTTTCTTTGTCATTTTTTAAGGCCAGTGGCTCACCAATTTATTCTGCGCAAACGTTTCTGTGATCCAGGTAGACTGTTGACGCTGTGCAATCACGCAGAGCGATAACTCTGGGAGACACTCAACATGTCAAGCTGCTGGATGGTCGCTTTGGTGCGATCAGATACTGGACGGGGAGAGAGAGCGATGGGGAGACTGGATCCATTACCTAAAGCACGCCGTTAAGTTCTGCCATCACCCAGTATTTATCGCCCCAAAGACGTTTTGACTTGTATACGATTGAATCAAGCTTATGAGGCCATTCCCCCTTAAAATAAGGGGTGACTTGTTATTCGTGGTGTAATTTATCACCGCCGGGCGTGCGATGAGCACAATAGTTATGTTCCAACGGCGCCAACTGAATTGATGGAGCAAACAAGCCGAGGGNTTCTGGAGCCAGACCTGGGAGGGGAGCTCGTCGGCGAGCGTCTGGTGGCCGGACCTGGATCCACGGGGCCCGGCCGGGCCAAGCCCGAAAAGACAACGTGGAGTCACCTCCCTGTGGGCTCACCACCTGCAGGGAGAGTCATTGGGGTCGGGTGCATTGTATACCGGGCGGTAGGCAAAAGCGGGGTCCTGGGCGTGCGGATCCCCGTCATCGCCGACTGGTTCTAGGGACGTGGAACGTCACCTCACTGGCGGGGAAGGAGCCGGAGCTGGTGCGGGAGGTGGAGCGGTACCAACTAGATATGGTTGGGCTCACCTCCACGCACAGCACCGGGTCTGGAACCAAACTCCTGGAGAGGGGCTGGACCCTCTACTTCTCCGGAGTTGCCCAGGGTGTGAGGCGCCAGGCGGGTGTGGGGATACTCACAAGTCCCCGGCTGAGCGCCGCTGTGTTGGAGTTCTCTCCGGTGGACGAGAGGGTCGCCTCCATGCGACTACGAGTCGCTGGGGGAAGGCTCTGACTGTGGTGTGTGCTTACGCAACCAAACAGCAGCTCAGAGTATCCGGCCCTTTCTTGGAGGTCCTTGGGTGAACATCCTGGAAAGGGTTCCATCCGGGGACTCCATATTCTACTGGGGGACTCAACGCACACGTGCGGCAATGATGGAGAAACCTGGAGGGGAGTGATTGGGATGAACGGCCTGCCCGATCTGAACCAGAGTGGTTGTTTTGTTATTGGACTTCTGTGCTAGTCATGGACTGGCCATAACAAACACCATGTTCGAGCATAGGGTGGCTCACACAGTGTACCTGGTACCGGACCACCTTAGGCCAAAGGTCGCTGATCGACTTTGTAATCGTATCAGCAGATCTGCGGCCGCATGTTTTGGACACTCGGGTGAAGAGAGGAGCAGAGCTGTCAACTGATCACCACCTGGTGGTGAGTTGGATCAGATGGCGCGGGAGGCTGCCAGACAGACCTGGTAAACCCAAACGTGTAGTGAGGGTGAACTGGGAACGTCTGGTGGAAGCCCCTGTCCGTAGGTCTTTAACTCCCACCTCCGGAAGAACTTCTCGTGCATCCCGGGGGAGGTTGGGGACATGGAACCTGAGTGGGCCATGTTCAGAGCCTCCATTGTAGAGGCTGCCAGCTCGGAGCTGTGGTCAAAAGGCTGTCGGTGCCTGTCTGGCGGCAACCCAAGAACCCGTTGGTGGACACCAGCGGTGAAGGAAGCCGTCAGGCTGAAGAAGGAGGCCTTTCGGCCTGGTTGGCCCAGGGGTCTCCTGAAACAGCAGACAGGTACCGGAGGCCAAAAGGACCGCAGCTTCAGCGGTTGCTGAAGCAAAAACCCGGGTGTGGGAGGAGTTCGGGGAGGCCATGGAGCAGGACTTTCGGTTTGGCTCTAAGGAGGTTCTGGCAAACTGTCCGGCGACTCAGGAAGGGGAAACAGGGCTTGGCTTCAGGCTGTGCTCAGTCGGGGAGGAGAACTGCTGACCCAGACTGAGGATATTGTCGGGCGTGGAAAGAACACTTGAGGAGCTCCTGAACCCGACCAGGTACGTCCTCGGGGAAGAGGCAGAGTCTGAAGGAGTCGGGAAGTCTCACCCATATCCTTGGTAGAGGTCGCTGAAGTAGTCAAAAAGCTCTTCAGTGGCAAGGCGCCAGGTGTGGATGAGATTCGCCCTGAGATGCTGAAGGCTCTGGACATTGTCGGGCTGTCGTGGCTGACACGCCTAGTCAATGTAGCGTGGAGGTCGGGGACAGTACCTGTGGAGTGGCAGACCGGGGTGGTGGTCCCCATTTTTCAAGAAAGGGGACCGGAGGGTGTGCTCCAAACTATCGGGGTATCACACTGCTCAGCCTCCCCGGGAAAGTTTATTCCAGGGTGCTGGAAAGGAGGCCTCCGGCCGATTGTCGAACCTCAGCTCCAGGAGGAACAATGCGGTTTCCGTCCTGGCCGTGAACAGTGGACCAGCTCTTTACCCTCGCAGGGTTGTTGGGGGCGCATGGGAGTTTGCACATCCAGTCTACATGTGCTTTGTGGACTTGGAGAAGGCCTATGACCGTGTCCCCCGGGGAATCATGTGGGGGGTACTACGGGAGTATGGGGTACCGGGGCCGTTGATACGTGCCATTCGGTCCCTGTACGAACAAAGTGCGAGCTGCGTCCGTATTCTCGGCACAAAGTCAAGCATGTTCTCAGTGGGTGTTGGACTCCGCCAAGGTTGCCCCTTGTCACCGGTTCTGTTCGTGATCTTCATGGACAGAATCTCAAGGCGCAGCCGAGGTGAGGAGAGTGTCCGGTTTGGGGACCTCAGAATTGCATCTCTGCTCTTTGCAGATGATGTGGTTCTGTTGGCTACATCAGACCGTGACCTCCAGCATGCACTGGGGCGGTTTGCAGCCGAGTGTGAAGCGGTCGGGATGAGAGTCAGCACCTCCAAGTCTGAGGCCATGGTTCTCTGCCGGAAAACGGTGGAGTGTTCCCTCCGGGTTGGGAGTGAGTTGCTGCCCCAAGCGAAGGAGTTCAAGTATCTCGGGGTCTTGTTCACGAGTGAGGGCAAAATGGAGAGGGAGATGGACAGACGGATCGGTGCAGCGTCTGCAGTGATGCGGGCGCTGTACCGGTCCGTTGTGGTGAAGAGGGAGCTGAGCCGGAAGGCGAAGCTTTCGATTTACTGGTCCATCTATATTCCAACCCTCACCTATGGTCACGAGCTTTGGGTAGTGACCGAAAGAATGAGATCGCGGATACAAGCGGCCGAAATGAGTTTCCTCCGCAGGGTGGCTGGGCTCAGCCTTAGAGATAGGGTGAGGAGCTCAGACATCCGGAGGGAGCTCGGAGTAGAGCCGCTGCTCCTCCGCATCGAAAGGAGTCAGCTGAGGTGGTTCGGGCATCTGATTAGGATGCCCGAACCCTTTGGAGGTTTTCCGGGCACGTCCAACTGGGAGGAGACCCCGGGGCAGACCCAGAACCCGCTGGAGAGATTATATATCTCGTCTGGCCTGGGAACGCCTCGGGATCCCCCAGGAGGAACTAGAGAGTGTGGCTGGGGAGAAGGAAGCCTGGGGGGCCCTGCTTAGCCGGCTGCCACCGCGACCCGAACCCGGATAAGCGGACGCGAATGGATGGATGGATGGAGGTAACTCACCAGGTTCCGGTTCATGTCCACCCCCTCCCTTGGGCGGGCGGCGGTAGGAGAAGGGCCTGGCGGCGGGGTCGGCTGTCCGGTACCGCTCGGGATTGGGTGGTTCTGTGGTTCGGTACCGCTCGTTGTTGTTGGATGGTTCGCTCCGAGGTGTGGTCGGCCCGGCGGTGGCGCTCCACCTCGAGCTCCGAGTAGGGAGGCAGGGTCTTCCTCGGGCCGGTTGCTTGGTGACCGGCTGTAGGAGCAGTTGCTGCCCTTAGTGTTGTGTCGTTCGCGAACGATTCGTTCAAAAGACCGAATCTTTTGGGTGAACGAACTGAACTGAATCACTTACTGAAAAGATCCGTTCATTTCTCAGTTCAGTTGAGCTCTCGGACGGATCTGATCAGCAGCGAGCGTGCAGGGAGGGGGAGGGGCTGCTGTTTTACAGCAATTAAAACATCATCCAATAATGTGTATATTATTGTGAAATAGGCTATTCTGCATAATGAGTACTTTTACTTTTGATACTTTAATGATGTTTTTACGCTAATACTTTTGTTCTTGTATTTTTTTTTGCTCTTTAATGATGTTTTTACGCTAATACTTTAGTTCTTGTAACATCTCAATGCAGTGGATGTCTACAGTGTGTGAGTCGGACTACGCAGTACGCAGTCGGAGCTCCGCCCACTGAACGATTCGGTGAACGAATCTTTTGAACGAATCTTTTTAATGAACTGATTCTAGTGATTCGAATCACTGAAATGAACTGTTTTGCCCATCACTAGCTGCCCTTCCCCCGGGAGCTGCCCTTGGAGGGGGTGTCGCTGTCCTCCTCTGCCCTCCCGCCCCGCCCCCTGGCCTTGCTGTCCAGAACGCTGCTCAGGAAGCCGTCGTCATAGCCGCCACCGCTGTCACGGTTGTCGCGGTTCGCAGGCTGCGAGGGGCGGTCGCTGTCCCAGGTGCCACACCTCCTCTTCTCCGGCGTGGGGGAGGGGCTGCGTCGGCGCCAGCCTTCATCATCATCCTCCTCCTCACCACCACCACGGTAGCTGTGCAGGAGGACCCAAACGCAAGACCCAGACTCGGAGTTATGCAGTACTTATATTTATTAATAATACATACAGGGAGGTAACGGGAGTGAAGCCAGCGGGACGGGTGGCGAGCGCGGCAGGCAGATGCGGGAACCGGCAGGCAGGGAGAGACGGGCAGACAGGTAGGCAGGGGGATGATCGGCTGGCTGGCGATGATCGCGATCCATACGGGTAGTAGACAGGTAAATTAACAACAGAACAACAGGTAGTTTGTAACAATGATCCAACGACCAGTGGGTGGAAAGCCGGGGTTCTTATACTGTCACTGATTGTAGATTGACGGCAGGCGCGAGCGCAGCGCAGGTGCCGCTAATGACGCAGGGGCGGCACCGGAGCCCGGAGCCACGCCCACCAACACCGGGAGCCCGGAGACACGGTCGAGACCGTGACAGTACCCCCCCTCAACGGGAGCCTCCAGGCGACCCACAATCACTGGGCTGGCACCGTCAGGCGGACGACCTGGACCTTGTCCGGGCGAGGTGACTGTTCTTTCCGGGAGTCTTTTCATGGGGTCTTTGAATCGCTCTTAGTCTGGCCCCTCCCAGGTGAGTTACCTGCAGAACCCAAACAAGCCGCCCGTCACGCCCCCGGGTGAGCAGTTTTTAGGTGGAGGATCAGAACGCAGCTCTGAATACGATAGTGAATGTTAACCAGGCACTCTAGATGCATTACCTTCCTGATCGGGTTACATAAAGATCAACATGCTGAATCTGCTTGGATAATGATTTTGGACATAATTTCCTCGTTCTATCTTCGATCCTAACCCATTGTTCAGTTTCAACTCATTGCGACTAATACACACTTTGACCTCTAACCCCGGGAGCTGAGAGTTACCCATCTTAACCAGAAACCTTACAGCACATTATACTCATTCCTTTGTTCATTCAGACGCAATGGATGACATTATTGCATCGTATCAGCACCATATTAATCATATTCTGTGGATATCCAAGATGCAACATACTGCTTGTTTTGCACTCAAACCGCGCCGTGTCGCTCCGCTAACCCAGCATGGTCCTCACCGTTCATCACTCTCCCTGACATGTGGCTATCCGTGTGTGTGTGTGTGTTTCCCAAAACAGAAGCATGCACTGAGCAGAGACACACTCATAGTGTGACCAGTCACCAGGGTCCCAGCCCCGCCCCCCTGCCATCCATCATTGCTACAGACTCTCACTCCATCGTCCCAAAACACTCTGGAGAGGAAGACAGAGGAAGAGGAGGAGGAATCCACGAGTGACTGAGAGTGCCCATGTTGTGTGGAGAGGTTTCAGTCGAGCAGAGTAATGTGTTTTGTACGTGGAAGTCACCTACATATAGAGATATTTATATGAATAAGTGCTTTTCTAGAACTTGAAGGTTGTCTTAAAGGTCATCTTAGATCAGCTGTGTCACAAATAAACGATAATGAGACCTTAGAAATGTAATGTGAGTGCCATTGTGTATTCATAATCGTGCCATTGCCAAGATGATGAATTATGATTCATCCAATTGTTTTTATGTTTATTTAAAATTTTTATCATTCCTTGTGTTGTTACTTAGCGAGAAGATCAATTTTTTTCTAAAGTATTTTTTCAGTTCACTCACAGCTCAGGTTGACTGTGCATATCTGTGTGTGTTATATCTGATGTGCTTTAGTACTCTGTGTAGCCAATATGTATCCTGCTATGACTTAAACTATATTGAAATGCACTGAAAATATCCGACCCATACATTCCATTGTGTACATACACAGGCCTCTAGGCTCACGGCGTGGGTTGTGAGTTTGTGCTATAGCACACATTTGTATTCTACTTGTTCAATGACTTCATATAAAACACTGCGATCTATCCAGAAATGTGTGTGTGTGTCTCTGTGGTTATTGTTTCTGATAACAACTTTGATATTGTGTGTTTAACCTGGACAAGGAGTAGGTTCCCTATCGCAAACATACAAAGCAAAATAAACACTTAACTGTTACTCACAATCACAATGTCTTTACACAACAATCGTCACAATATGGCATGAACACCTAATTCTAATACTACCATAGTAGATAAAGAATACATGATATAGCTACAGACGAAAACTCAATGAATGACCTCCCAGACTCACTCACAATATTACAGAAAGAAACATAAAAACCTAGGAAACTGACGATTTGAAGCTAAATGAAGCCAAATGGTTGAAACCTGATGGGAAGCTGGAACTGTTTTGTTGTCAGTAGGCTGTAGGCTACCTGTTGAAGGGAGGCAGCCTGAGCCCTACCTATTGAGCTGTTCAGGAAGGGAGTGTTTTGAATACACTGAATAGTCGGCCCTACCCACTCCATAGGCTACGTGTCTTTCAACAACACTCAAATGTGTTCTTTAGCAGGTTCCTTCATTCCCTTTGTTTCATTTTGATCTCCCTTGTGTGTCTTTAGGGAGACTGTGCACCTGTTGTGGTTGCGAGGGGCGGGGCCAGTGACGTCACCGCTCACTTGGGGCTGGGGGAGGGGTCAAAGGATCGCCGTGAGAAAGCAGTCGTGTAATTACTAGACTAGAGGATGGAGGAAATACTGGGCCAACTACCGCCGTAAAACATGGAAAATAATGTTGATTAGTTTCCCCACACAGCGCACAAGTCTGGACGCGTTTGTATTTTCTCGATATATTCTCTTGACTTATTTGTAAAAAGTGAAGTGAAGTGAAGTCGACGCTCCCGCGGTCGGAGATGGGGAACATGATCCTCCTGCTGGCGCTGCTGCTGGCGCACCTGTCCTCAGGTAATAACACTGTTTTAATACAATATATACATTGAACCAAGTATAATGTCCCCTCCGCGAGTTTAAGATGCGTTTAACAATGCATCGATGGAGGATTCAGGCCTAAAACACACTGGACACACTGGACAGATAGTTAGGTGTAAACAAGACGAGGCCAGCGACGTGTCACGTGACACTTGACAAGCTATATGTAGCCACTTTATACACTCACCGGCCATTTTATTAGGTACACCTTGCTCGTACGGGGTTGGAAGAACTGCCTTAATTCGTCGTGGTGTAGTGACTACATAATGGGGTTCATGTTCTCCTCTTGCTGTGGATTGTGTAGTGGGGGGGAACCAGATCTGGCACTGGGGCCAGAGGGGACATTTATTGTGGTTGCACTTCCTGTTCTTGTCTCTCACGCATGCGAACGAATTCTGCCTTTTTCACTGAGAGTGTTACCTGTTGTTTGGATTAAAAACTGTTAGTTTATACTGCCTACGTCCTTCCTTTCCTCCGGCACTACAGTGGCATAGATTCAACAAGGTGCTGGAAATTCCTCAGAGATTTTGGTCCATATTGACATGATAGCATCACGCAGTTGCTGCAGATTTGTCGGCTGCACATCCATGATGCGAATCTCCCGTTCCACCACATCCCAAAGGTGTTCTATTGGATTGAGATCTGGTGATTGTGGAGGCCATTTGAGTATAGTGAACTCATTGTCATGTTCAAGAAACCAGTTTGACATGATTTGAGCTTTGTGACATTATCCTGCTGAAAGTAGCCATCAGAAGATGGGTACACTGTGGTCATAAAGGGATGGACATGGTCAGCAACAATACTCAGGTAGGCTGTGGCGTTTAAACGATGCTCAATTGGTACTAAGGGGCCCAAAGTGTGCCAAGAAAATATCCCCCACACCATTACACCACCACCACCACCACCAGCCTTGTTACCGTTGTTTACGCCAAATTCTGACCCTACCATCTGCATGTCGCAGCAGAAATCGACTCATCAGACCAGGCAACGTTTTTCCAATCTTCTATTGTCCAATTTTGGTGAGCCCATGCGAATTGTAACCTCAGTTTCCAGTTCTTAGCTGACAGGAGTGGCACCCGGTGTGGTCTTCTGCTGCTGTAGCCCATCTGCTTCAAGGTTCGACGTGTTGTGCGTTCAGAAATGCTCTTCTGCATACCTCGGTTGTAACGAGTGGTTATTTGAGTTACTGTTGCCTTTCTATCAGCTTCAACCAGTCTGGTCATTCTCCTCTGACCTCTGGCATCAACAAGGCCCAGAGAACTGCCGCTCACTGGATATTTTCTCTTTTTCTGACCATTCTCTGTAAACCCAAGAGATGGTTGTGCATGAAAATTCCAGTAGATCAGCAGTTGCTGAAATACTCAGACCAGCCCGTCTACCATGCCACGTTCAAAGTCACTTAAATCACCTTTCTTCCATGAGGTGTAACTAATAAAGTGGCCGGTGAGTGTGTGTGTGTGTGTGTGTGTGTATATATATATATATATATATATATATATATATATATAACTCAGCATCAATGAAAACTTAACACTTACAATTAGGGATGCACCGATACCGACACCAGTATTCGGTATCGGTCCGATACTGTGCTCATGTACTCGTACTCGTTAACTACTCCGATACAACCGCACCGATACCACTTTGGCAACGCAACGTTAACCTTGTAATATTCTTGAAATAAAGAGATGCAACCGAGTTGTCGTTTATGGATGTTTAATAGCAACTGCGCATGGTACCGAGCATGGGCGTAGAATTTAGTGGGGACGCTGGGGACATGTCCCCCAATTAACGGAGCACCCCCCCATGAACGCGAATTAACGGAGCACCCCCCCCCATCAGAACCGTAAATTAACGGAGCACCCCCCCATCAGAACCGAATTAACGGAGCACCCCCCCCCATCAGAACGCGAATTAACGGAGCACCCCCCCCCATCAGAACCGCAAATTAACGGAGAACCCCCCCCATCAGAACCGAATTAACGGAGCACCCCCCCCCATCAGAACCCCGCGAATTAACGGAGCACCCCCCCATCAGAACGCAAATTAACGGCCCCCCCATCAGAACCGCGAATTAACGGAGCACCCCCCCCATCAGAACCGCAAATTAACAGAGCACCCCCCCCCATCAGAACCGCGAATTAACGGAGCACCCCCCCCCATCAGAACCGCGAATTGACGGAGCACCCTCCCCCCAGACAAAAAATAACATGTTTTCAAAGTCATTAGAACTGTAATGGTTTTTATAAGTACTCGTATCGGTACAGTGTAATCCGCTTATAGTGATCACGTTTGTCCGGGTCAAATTGATCACTATAAGCGGTTGATTACTATAACCGAAATTTTCTAATTTTCTTTATTTTTTATGCAGATTACCATCCAATTGACATTTGTATATATAATACATTAATACATGTATAAAGTAATGAAACGGACAGCTTTGCTTCGACGAGTCTCCGTTTTTCGTTCAGAGAAAGTGACTTTCTTTTACCCGACATGGTGAGCGATGTGCTGCAGCACCAGCGCTCACCAGCCGTTGAAGACGTGCACGCGCGAGCCGCCGTTGAAGACGTGCACGCGCGAGCCGCAGTTGAAGACGTGCACGCGCGTGCCGCTATAAATTACCGTAATTTATTAATTTCTCCCACATATGTTATGTATAAAAGGACCCAAAATGATCACTATAAGCGGACTGCTTGATCGCTATAAGCGAATTATTTAAACAGTGTTTGTATAGGAACGACTAAGACTAAGAGCGATTCAAAGACCCCATAAAAAGACTCCCGGAAAGAACAGTCACCTCGCCCGGACAAGGGAAACCGTGGCACCCTTCTGGAGCCAGACCTGGGAGGGGAGCTCGTCGGCGAGCGTCTGGTGGCCGGACCTGGATCCACGGGGCCCGGCCGGGCCAAGCCCGAAAAGACAACGTGGAGTCACCTCCCTGTGGGCTCACCACCTGCAGGGAGAGTCATTGGGGTCGGGTGCATTGTATACCGGGCGGTAGGCAGGTCCTGGGCGTGCGGATCCCCGTCATCGCCGACTGGTTCTAGGGACATGGAACGTCACCTCACTGGCGGGGAAGGAGCCGGAGCTGGTGCGGGAGGTGGAGCGGTACCAACTAGATATGGTTTGGGCTCACCTCCACGCACAGCACCGGGTCTGGAACCAAACTCCTGGAGAGGGGCTGGACCCTCTACTTCTTGACTGAACTGGGAACGTCTGGTGGAAGCCCCTGTCCGTAGGGTCTTTAACTCCCACCTCCGGAAGAACTTCTCGTGCATCCCGGGGGAGGTTGGGGACATGGAACCTGAGTGGGCCATGTTCAGAGCCTCCATTGTAGAGGCTGCAGCTCGGAGCTGTGGTCAAAAGGCTGTCGGTGCCTGTCGTGGCAGCAACCCAAGAACCCGTTGGTGGACACCAGCGGTGAAGGAAGCCGTCAGGCTGAAGAAGGAGGCCTTTCGGGCCTGGTTGGCCCAGGGGTCTCCTGAAACAGCAGACAGGTACCGGGAGGCCAAAAGGACCGCAGCTTCAGCGGTTGCTGAAGCAAAAACCCGGGTGTGGGAGGAGTTCGGGGAGGCCATGGAGCAGGACTTTCGGTTGGCCTCAAGGAGGTTCTGGCAAACTGTCCGGCGACTCAGGAAGGGAAAGCAGGGCTTGGCTCAGGCTGTGCTCAGTCGGGGAGGAGAACTGCTGACCCAGACTGAGGATATTGTCGGGCGGTGGAAAGAACACTTTGAGGAGCTCCTGAATCCGACCAGTACGTCCTCTGTGGAAGAGGCAGAGTCTGAAGACTCGGGGGAAGTCTCACCCATATCCTTGGTAGAGGTCACTGAAGTAGTCAAAAAGCTCTTCAGTGGCAAGGCGCCAGGTGTGGATGAGATTCGCCCTGAGATGCTGAAGGCTCTGGACATTGTCGGGCTGTCGTGGCTGACACGCCTAGTCAGTGTAGCGTGGAGGTCGGGGACAGTACCTGTGGAATGGCAGACCGGGGTGGTGGCATTTTCAAAAAAGGGGACCGGAGGGTGTGCTCCAACTATCGGGGTATCACACTGCTCAGCCTCCCCGGGAAAGTTTATTGTGCTGGAGAGGAGGCTCCGGCCGATTGTCGAACCTCAGCTTCAGGAGGAACAATGCGGATTCTGTCCCGGCCGTGGAACAGTGGACCAGCTCTTTATCAGCACCTCCAAGTCTGAGGCCATGGTTCTCTGCCGGAAAACGGTGGAGTGTTCCCTCCGGGTTGGGAGTGAGTTGCTGCCTCAAGCGAAGGAGTTCAAGTATCTCGGGGTCTTGTTCACGAGTGAGGGCAAAATGGAGCGGGAGATGGACAAACGGATTGGTGCAGCGTCTGCAGTGATGCGGGCGCTGTACCGGTCCGTTGTGGTGAAGAGGGAGCTGAGCCGGAAGGCGAAGCTTTCGATTTACAGGTCCATCTACGTTCCAACCCTCACCTATGGTCACGAGCTTTGGGTAGTGACCGAAAGAATGAGATCGCGGGTCATTTGAATGTACATGTAGATTTTCTTTCTTTTTTTTGCTGTCTTGACAGTCAAACATAAATAATGAAACAACCACCTTTTTATTTTTTCTTATTAGGCTGGTTAACTATCGGTGACCCTACCAAGGCCATATCTCAGTGTGCGGATCATTTTCTCCGTATTCATGAAATGGAGAGTCCCTTACTTCTCAGCATGGACATCAGAAGAAGTCCTGCTGAACAGGACATGGCCCTTCTCTCCTTTTACAAGCGACCTAATGTGGAATGGGCACGACCCCTGAATTGCAGACTTGAAGGTATAGTTGTCAGTTGTATAGTACAGTTAACAAAATAATTAAAGTATTTGTTATTTTTTTCATTCTGTCAAACCTTACATTGTGTTACAGGAGATGTTGCTATTGGACAGGGTGTAATTCGCTTCTTTTTCTCAACATGCATGGAAAAGCTGAAGTCTGGGTTTTGCATCAATTTTGGTATGTATGTTATGTGTGTGGCATTCTTGCAAATGCTATGTTTATTTTAGGTTGCATAATAAGGATTTTTTAAATACCATGTGTCTATTACAAGTTTATCATATCTTTGTTGGTTTGCTTTACTCTGAATGTTCAAAGGATTCTACTAAATGTATAATGCCTAATATTGAGGAGAATTGGGGTCTCCAGTCCACATACAGTCTGACAACCATTCATATTCATACCTAGTGGCTATTAAGAGTTAGCAATATATAACCTGCATGTCTTTGTGCTGTGGAAGGAAGCCTATTACTTTTTTATTGTTGTTATTTGACGTTTTTGTCTTGAACAGCAAACTCCAATATTACCACGCTTTTTGAAGGAGAGCCTGGCCATTTAGTCCCCTCAGCCTCTCACTTTCTTGTGGAAAGCGATATGTTCATTGTGGCGGGGCGAATGGTCGGCCACTCCTTTCTTCACGGAGGACCATGTCTGTCGGGACTCAGCCCTGCTGTTGTTCATGTCCTGCTTGGTGGGAGTCCTGAAACTGCAACTGTTACACTAGAGGACTGTCCAGACCTGGACATCAGAGAAACAATCAGGCTTGTATGTTTATTTTAGAAAGTTAGTTATTTCTTTCATGTTATATTTTATGCACAATGGGGTACCCTTTTATTGTATAGCCATTGTCCATAATGGGTCATAGAGTGACGTTTATATATGGCTAACTCAAGCTTGTCAAAAGGGAGTGAATGAGATTTTAAATTTTTGTTTTGTAATACAGTAAATGTAGAATTATACAAAATATCGTGATTCTAGAGCGACTCAAATGCGAGTAATCTTGGTCGGAGGGTGGAGCTTATTTGGACCCACTGTGTTACACTGTATACTATGTTATATTCAGTACTTTTTACAAGTGCACATAGTATCTGGCATTACACACCTTTTTTCTATCTCCTAATTTGCTTCCCTTTTTGAGAAGCTATTGATCCATGCTGTGAGTGAAAGTTTGGGAAATGTCTATTTCCAAAAGACTTTAAGACATTTTATGGCCTTAAATTCTGATAATCTATTTCAAAACTTTTTAAGGATCCACGGGAACCCTTGGAAATATATTCTTGAAAATATTATTCTTTTTCTAATATCTTACTTAAGCTTGCTTTAGGATAAGAAATGTTATGTGTTCCACCTTCTCTGTCTTATTACTATTAACAGGTAATCGGACGTGTCACAAGACAAATTAAGCAGCTGAGACGAGGTCTTAAACAAACCCCAATGTGGACAGTGCTGACCCAACGACCTGACACAGTGGCCTTGCTTTTTCCAAAAGAGGGAGCAGGGAATTTCAGCCCTGAGGTAAATTTTAATTACTCTGATCTTGTAATGTTTTTTCCTAAGTATTCCTTTGGCGAATACTATTAAATATTAGTTCATATCTATTTAGCATCTATTACTGTCCATCCATCGTGTTCTTGTTTTCTGTCTTCCTACATACTATCACGTAACCCAGAATCAACAGGCTTTCCAAAAGTACCAACTAGTGATATTTGATCAAAAAACTACAAGATTGCAAAACTGATATTAGTGCAATTTAAGGATGTTAAGGTGGAAAATGATTCAAGCCTTTCTCATGCTATTTTTTCCAATGCAGGTACTTCTTCAGCGTATCACTTGGCCGCGTGAGGATGACGACGATGATGACGATTATTCAGATGACACCAAATGCTGCATGTCAGGCTATCTTCGACAATTCATTGCTAATGGTAGGTTTACAGAGTACACTTGGAAGTGCTATTAAATATTATTTGGCTAACTGTTAGTTATATAAGTTACTTAGCTGTTTAAATATTCAATATAAACTTCACGTCAGTGGATTTTTAAAAATAATTTGTCACGTTGCCGTTTTCAGCTCAAATAGTGAGTTGTCCAACTGGTATAAAAAATTACTTTTCTTTAACAATTTATCTCAAGGGTTAGAATAATCCTCTATTGAGTGTAAGCTGTTAGTGCCATAGTTGGACATTTATCCTGACTAGTGAGTCAATTAGTTTTTTTTGTGATTGATTGTTGTTTAACTGAATAATAGTTTCATCCATTAACATCAATGTCTGTTTCACCGGTTTGGGATTCTTACCAAACAGTTCTCTGTTGAGTTAAATAAAGAAACTTGCTCACAAAATTGAACAGCAATGTAAATATCGCAAGCCAAGGGACTGGGATGCACCTCTGGGTTAACTGCATCTCTTTAAAAGCTGTCATTTGTCCATCGGTCAGTGGCATTCTGTGTCTTGGGACAATGATGCTCGAGTGGTCATCACGAGGAAGTCCACTGTTTTCCCACACAATATGGTAAATGTCCATACCCTACAAATAGAAAATGTTTTAAGTTTTATGCAGTATTAATTATTTGCATCAATAAACATAGGCACACTTTCAAATACTGTGCTCTTGGCTTCTAATTGAATTGCTCAAACATGTGAACCACACTATTAAAGTCACATTATATTTGCATATACCTCTGTGTTATCTGGTCCAGGAATTGGGTGATGTGCATGACCCAGCACCCACAGCTGGTTGGGGGTCATGTGGCTTTCTGTTCTTATCGGATGATTGTCCCAACCACTGCAAAAAGTATCTAGGTCATCCTGCAGGCGTGGCAGGAACACATGGTGGCAACAGAAGAGGTGTGCAAAACTGGTAATACTGAGGAAGCCCTCTTCTTCAAGGTAGTGGAGAACATCATAGTAGATGCTTGTTACAGCTACCCACAGGTCTCGCCACAGCCGTTCAATCCTGGAAAATTATAAAATTGATAAATCAACTTCTCACATCCCCAAATAAACAATTAACAGGTAACATCATTAAGGTTTCTTTTAAGAAAAGGTTTTTATCCACAAGTGCACAAAGATTTATTTTTTAAATATTCCAACTGATTTGATGGTTAAAAACGTGCCTTTGAATTTCTTCTTTATTTTGTGTTTATACATACAGTAACTCACTATCTTTAAAATTAGATCTTGTTACATACATACTGTATGTCATTACACCCTAGGAAAATGTGACATACTACCATAAATACTGCAAATAATAGTACTCCTGCTAGCAGTTGTATGCTAACATACAAGTGACATACATGGCATCAGTGAGGTGGCAGCTTTCAAATAGCAGTATCTATTCTGTTGAACAAACCGTTGGTTGTGAACACTCTTCCCGGATATAAAGCTGCTCCTTCCAGTTCCGCGGACTGTAAACATGAAGCGTGCAACATCCACATTTTCCACCCCCTGATCACCACGTACCCTAAAATAGATAACACTTTCAAAGACCATATATATGTAATGTTGGATACAGTACGTTATGAAAATGGCACAACAAGAGTGATTGAAGCATGAGGAAAAATGATTGCAAAATGTGCTTTTAAGCTTAGCTGTGTGGGCTGGTATGGTGTTGGGCACTGTGTTCTACTGTAAAAATGTCTAGTTTAACAAAATATACATTTACCTGAGAGGAAAACCAAACTTCTCAACAGATTCTTGGAAGAAAGCCAGGGTGGTTGATGCCAGGTTGTTGGAGGCTGCACCAAGATACATTATCTGCAGCACAATGCAAGTGCACCACAATGAGACACTCAAATATTTAATGGTTATAAAAATAAATCTGTACACTTAGTTCTACTGTGCTTACCTTACGGGAAAAACCATCGATACCTCCAAAGATAACAATGTTGTAGCTGAAAGGAAGAATTTGTCAACTGAATATAATGTAGTAAGTAAGAAAAAAAGTGTTTAACACATTTGCTGAATGTCATGGACAGGGTGTGTGCCTTTTTTTTTAGAGTAATAATATGAAAGAAGCACTATAAAAACATGTTATGCTGCATAGTGTTTACTACTACATACTTTGTCAACAAGATGACTCACCGGATTAATTTATGATTTGTATCTATGTGCATCAAAGACTGGGGGCCTGGAACTGAGTAGGTGCGTCGAGCAATACATCTTAAATGGACCATACGGGATATGACACCAATGGTGTCAACACGGTGCATGGAAGCTCTGACACGGTTATATTGCACCCTCAGTCCTCTGGCTTGCAGAAGTGCCTTCACCATTCGATATCCAGAGTGAGGCTGCCTGGATTTGATCTCTCTCACACACTGGTCTAACTCTTCATCTGTCATGGTGTTGTATAGTGCCTGTACTGAGAGGTCAGACTCAGCCATACGTCGGTACACTGTGCTTCTGGACACCCCCAAGAATTTAGCTATACATGGGACAGACAGATTAAGTTCCAGAAGGTTGCATAGGTAGTCTGGGGATATGACCATTCGTTGCCGCCCAGCTGGTCCTTGTTCAAACTGCACAACTGCAATGTGTTGCTTCCTTTTGTCATTTTCCACGTTGATAAGACTGTGTAGCTGTGTCACTGCATCTAAAATAGCTGGACAAACAGCTACTTGACTGGATACAGCATTTAAAAACACAAGTTCTTGTGTGCAAGTGAACTCTAAGAAGTCCAGATCCAGAGGTATGCGTCCCAGAATATGTTCCAATCGAGAGCGAAGTCTTTGTAAAAGATGGTTAAGCAGTAGTTCCTAGGAGAGAGACAAAAATGTTAATAATGTAAACTACCAATAGAAAAAACAAAAGCATGATTGTAAGACCAGGAATGTCTGTAATTTGATGTAATATTTGCTACGTCGGATACTTCTATTAGTACAGATTATATGAATGAAAAAACACTGAACTGGCAACAGCTCAAAATCAGCTGCATTTTTAACATCATTGCACAATAATCCCTGTTATACCATGGTGTGAAAAGAATGGTCCATTATGAAGGGAGCCCTATAAGGGAAACACTTCCACTCATAATTAATTATTAAGTTATTATGAAGGCATTGAGCTACGTTAAAGCTTCACTTATTGAGCTCTTTAACAAAACTCGATGAACGTCCGAGGCTTCATTAGTAAGTTATAACCAATACGAACATTCATTAGTAGCAATACTGTCCAATAAATTCTGTTAATGCGCGACGTGTCGGGTATTACCTGTGACTGAATCTTGCGAATACAAAGGACACAAAAGACAAATAAAAGAGTTAATACACTCACCGAAGTGCCATCGTTGGTGGCCATAGCTGACTGCCTTCAGGTGATTTCCAACGTTCAAGCATCTGCGTCACATGACCAATGGAGCGTAACTTGATTGGTGGATTGTTGGTTCGAGTTGCTGCAGAATCGATTGCTTATCCTTGGTATCCAAAGGTATCCCGGATGTTGACTCTGAATTTTTAACCTCGAATTTTAGCATCCGAATTTGGCCTATCGAATTTGAGCAACTTGAATATATATTATTAGAATTTTTTAATACTTGAATTTTTTAAACTGAATTTGTGAACATTGAAAAATACAAGTGAAAACGAGCTATTGAAAATGTGAAGAGTTGAATTCAAAGGCAAAAATTTCACATACATAATTTCAATGCAAAGAAATTCAGTGCTATAAATTCAATGGCTTTTAAATTTCAAAATCTGGTGGAACAGATTTACTTCCATACCCCCACCCCCTGGCCGACAGCTGTAGGAGCTCCAGACCTGGTGCGCTGTGTGACAAAGGGAAGGCCAAATAAGAAGGTTCATTCTTCCTGTTGGAGCACGGAGCAGTGGAAAAAGAAATGTGTGTGTGCATGTGTGGGTGTGTGAGAGAGATAGAGAGAGAGAGAGAGAGAGAGAGAGAGAGAGAGAGCCTGTTGGAGTGATAGAGAGTAATATAAGACAGTGAGTAAGATAGCGAGAGGGGAGGAACAAGTGATTCACCCGTAGAATATTCTCCTTCGTCGTCTTCGTCTTCAACTTCGTCTTCTTCGTCGTCGTCTTCTTCTTCTTCTTCTTCTTCTTCTCTGCTAAATAAACGTGCATTGCATGCAGCAGCCTCCTCGTCCGCGGAGGGACCCACATGGGCGTTAATGCGGCAGTCTATAATCTAATACACATCCTGGACGGGCCCTCCAGGAGGGGGGCGGGGGGGGGGCAAGAAGTTTGAGGAATGTGTCCCAGAATGCACTCCAGACAGTGGACTGAGGAGTGGAGAGAGTGAGAGAGAGGGGAGTGTTGTGTTGTGCGGACCGGGGCTGTGCCGGGTCCATCGCAATAAACTCTTTAAAAAACGGCTGTGTGGTGTGCCCCTGAACCTGTATGGATATTATATTCTCCATGTACTATTGTACAGCCCAAGAGCCAGACAGGCCATTTTTTGTATCCAGTCACTAAAGAGAAGAAGAACTTTGTACTTAAATACCGATTCGGTATTTAAACCTTGCAGTCAGTATATCGGGAGAAAAAAAACGAAAGACAGCCAAAAGCCAAATAAAAGCCACGATAGTCCAGTGATTGACTGTTCATCGTAACGTTATTAGCAAGGGCGCGGTGGAGACGTGAGGAGATAGCATCTGGCCCCCTGCCCCTGCAGCTCCATCAGCAGCCTCCCAGGACAGCGTGGAGGTAAGGTAGCTCGCTCGGCGATGACACACAGATTGACTCAGCGATTCCCACTTCCAGGCCGACTACCCGGCTGACACTTAATTGATACTAAAGAAAAGTCTTAATTTGTCAGAGGCAGCTTCTTGATGAAGACATAAAGTGGTGTTCTTCTGTGGGACTCGTGAATCCCTCGGAAGCTGGGAGCAATTACAGGCTCCTCTCAGCAGTGAAGAATGTGGCTCACTCACGCCAGTTTCTCAATAGAGGGGAGACTTTGGGGCTGCGAAAAAAAAGGAATAAAAAACTCAAGATATTCAGGCTTTTTGGGGCTGCGGTGAGCAGCAAATGTAACGCATGACTTTATTTTCATGTGTGAAAACTCCTCCTCTTCCTCCTCGCTCTGTCTTTTGACGGGTTCAGACGAGAGGAAAAGTGAGACATGACAATATGTTGTTTGTGCCCAGCCGCAGAGCTGACGTCTGTTTGTCTCGTTAGTCTGGCCCTCTTGGGATTAAATGCCCGTCGTCTGACTTTATTTTGGGCTTTTATTATTTGTTGATTTCAAATCTTCTGGATTTATCCTCGGCCGTGTTACAAAATGCAGACCGTGTCCGCTGCTTGACTGTAGACCGATTTCGCTTTCACACACTGAACCTGGTGAACTAGAGGAAACACGCACACACATTTTGTGTTGAGTCATCTTAGAAGTAACCGACTGTCCACGGGGGGAAACCCGGTTCTGTGGAAAACCCAAATGCAAAAGTGTTTTTCAAAATAGCGTTTTGTTTGCTTTTAATTGAAATATCTGCACAATTACATTTACATTTCAGACACTTTTATCCGAAGCGACTTACTGTACAAAGAGTACATTTGTTGGAGACAGCAATATATCGCTGTGGTACATAAAGATAAGAATAGAGCAGGTTTCAGGCATAATTGGAAGGTTAATAGAACGAGTTTCATAATTGGTTGGTTGCCTGCATAATAGCAGGGATAAGAGCAGAATGAAAGAATAATTAAGAATAGGAGTGCAATAGCATAATGGCCCTTGCTTCCACTCATAATAAAGATTTTTAAAAGAAACTTTGGCCGGACAACAAACAAACACATACTTTGCTGGCGAGCACAAATCCAATTAAGGCGCGGTGTACTCAGGGGGACGGCCTTGTTTCCAGGTCAGGGTCTGCAGCCGCCCAACGCGTTATGGCAGCTAATTATAATGTACCAGTGGTACTGTGGGGTGTGGATCTGTGCTCACGAAGGAAGACGTTCAGCTGTTGTCTCCATGGCATCCCTTGCATCTGTGCGATTCAAATTGCTTTTCCGAGGGTGCGCATGAATCTCTCAGCTGTGGCATTGGCTTGTGGCCATAGAGGTGTTATTTTCTTATGTAGAAATCCCAAGTAGTTGGCAAACTCTGAGAACTGGCTGCTGTTGAATGGAGGTCCATTGTCAGTCTTAACAACCCTGGGGATTCCAAACATGGAGAAGACTTTGTCCATGATTGGTATGACTGTGTTTGCTGAGGTGGAGCGGATAACCTCAACAACCGGGTAGCGTGTGTAATCATCGATAATGACTAGCAGATATTCTCCGGTTGGGAGTGGACCATAGAAGTCTGCACTAACACTGTGCCAAGGTGCTTCAGGCAGCTCAGACATCTTGAGTGATTCAGTCTGAGTGACCGGAGTGTTAGCCTGACATGCAAGACAGGTCTTGATGAGAGTTTCAATCTGCTGGTCTATGTTGGGGAACCACACCTTTTCTCTGAGGAGGGCTTTCATCTTGGCGATGCCCTGATGGCGTTCATGTGCAAGCTGCAATGCCCTCTGCTGTAGAGCTATTGGTATGACAATCCTGGTGCCTCTGAGTATGATGTCATCATCTGTGGACACTGTGAGTTCACCACTGATGAGTTTGTATTTCCTCAGTGTGGCGGCACCTGGCATGGTGTCTGTGATGGAATGCCATGTGTTGTTTTTTATGTGCGCACTGACCTGCTGCAGGGTGGTGTCTTTTAATGTCTCACTTTTTATTTCTTGCAGTGTCATCGCCTTCGGTGTTGCTTGCAGTGCTACAAAGCTGACATACTCTTCTGCAACCTTGGATGCTCTTGTGTTCTCGGATGTCTGCACTGGAATAGGGTGTCTGGACATATAGTCAGCTGGATTGTCAGCTCCTTTTCTGTACTCCACTCGAAAGTTGTATGGCTGCAGTCTGAGTCCCCATCTCTCGATCCGAGCAGGTGGCTTTGACCTTGGGTTGTTCCATATCAGCTCCAGCGGCTTGTGGTCAGTTACCATGGTGAACGGATGTCCGTATATATACAGATGGAAGTGCTCGCAGCTCCACACGATGGCAAGGGCTTCACGTTCTGTTTGTGAATACCTCTTCTCTACATCGCTGAGTGCACGGCTGGCATACGCTACGATGCGTTTCTCTTCTTTTTCCTTTTGACAGAGGATAGCGCCCAGGCCTACTGGACTTCCATCAACGATGAGTTCCGTCTCTTTCTTTGGATCAAAGTACGACATGGTGGTGTCACTTGTCAGACTGTCTTTGAGCTTCTGGAGCGCTGTCACTTGTTCATGGCCCCACTGCCACAGAGTTTCTTTTCAGCTCACGGAGCGGTGCTGTGATGGTTGAGAAGTCTTTAATGAATCTTTAATGAATTCCTTGAGTCTCTTGAACACAGCTGTCAGAGCATCATCATGTGCCTCTTGTGAGGCACCGTAGATTATGATGTCATCACTAAGGTTCTTCACACCAGGAATGCCTTGCAGTGTTTGACATATGGCGTTCTGGAAGACTTCAGCAGCGGATGATATGCCAAAGTTCAAGCGCTTGTACCGTCTCAGCCTGAGGTGAGTTGTGAATGTGGTGATGTATCGGCTCTCAGGATCTAGCTCAAGCTGGTGGTAGCCTGCTGTGAGGTCCAGCTTCGAGAAGCTCTTTGCACCATTGAGCTCATGGATCACATCACCCATCGTGGGCGTGCTGTGGCATTCACGTTGCATGGCTGTATTTGCTTGACGCATATCAACGCAGATTCTGACTTTGTCAGGGTCCTTAGGCTTTGGCGGTGTCACAATCGGGGACACCCAGGGTGTTGGTCCAGATACCATTTCAATGATATCATCATCCTCTAGCTTTTGCAGCTCCAGCTCGACTTTCTGCCAAACATGGAATTGGACGTTGGTTGGATGTCAGGGTTGATATGTAGTTTCACCTGGAAATTCTTCAGCTTTCCTATCCCAGTGAATAGCTCAGGGTAAGTCTCAATTAGGTCGTCTGCAACAGTACGACTGCTGGGTGGTGTGTTAACAGCACTGATGATCTGGATCAGTCCAAGTTCATTGGCTGTTGCATAGCTAAGCAGGGAAAGTCCATCACCTTTGAAAACGTAGAACATGCTCTCTGTGTTCTTGTGTGTTGCCTGGACATTGCATGTGAATGTACCGATGATGGGTAGAGCATTCTCAGAGCCATAGGAGAAGATCTTTGTTTTGACTGGGCTGAGCCTCGGCTTTGGTTTGAGCGTGTTGAACACTTCTTCACTCACTATGTTCACAGCTGCTCCTGAGTCGATTAATAGCAGGGATAAGAGCAGAATGAAAGAATAATTAAGAATAGGAGTGCAATAGCATAATGGCCCTTGCTTCCACTCATAATAAAGATTTTTAAAAGAAACTTTGGCCGGACAACAAACAAACACATACTTTGCTGGCGAGCACAAATCCAATTAAGGCGCGGTGTACTCAGGGGGACGGCCTTGTTTCCAGGTCAGGGTCTGCAGCCGCCCAACGCGTTATGGCAGCTAATTATAGATGTACCAGTGGTACTGTGGGGTGTGGATCTGTACTCACGAAGGAAGACGTTCAGCTGTTGTCTCCATGGCATCCCTTGCATCTGTGCGATTCAAATTGCTTTTCCGAGGGTGCGCATGAATCTCTCAGCTGTGGCATTGGCTTGTGGCCATAGAGGTGTTATTTTCTTATGTAGAAATCCCAAGTAGTTGGCAAACTCTGAGAACTGGCTGCTGTTGAATGGAGGTCCATTGTCAGTCTTAACAACCCTGGGGATTCCAAACATGGAGAAGACTTTGTCCATGATTGGTATGACTGTGTTTGCTGAGGTGGAGCGGATGACCTCAACAACCGGGTAGCGTGTGTAATCATCGATAATGACTAGCAGATATTCTCCGGTTGGGAGTGGACCATAGAAGTCTGCACTAACACTGTGCACTAACACTGTGCCAAGGTGCTTCGGGCAGCTCAGACATCTTGAGTGGTTCAGTCTCAGTGACCGGAGTGTTAGCCTGACATGCAAGACAGGTCTTGATGAGAGTTTCAATCTGCTGGTCTATGTTGGGGAACCATACCTTTTCTCTGAGTAGGGCTTTCGTCTTGGCGATGCCCTGATGGCTTTCATATGCAAGCTGCAATGCCCGCTGCTGTAGAGCTATTGGTATGACAATCCCGGTGCCTCTGAGTATGATGTCATCATCTGTGGACACTGTGAGTTCGCCACTCATGAGTTTGTATTTCATCAGTGTGGCGGCACCTGTCATGGTGTCTGTGATGGAATGCCATGCGTTGTTTTTTATGTGCGCGCTGACCTGCTGCAGGATGGTGTCTTTTAATGTCTTGCTTTTTATTTCTTGCAGTGTCATCGCCTTCGGTGTTGCTTGCAGTGCTACAAAGTTGACATACTCTTCTGCAACCTTGGACGCTCTTGTGTTCTCGGATGTCTGCACTGGAATAGGGTGTCTGGACATATAGTCAGCTGGATTGTCAGCTCCTTTTCTGTACTCCACTCGAAAGTTGTATGGCTGCAGTCTGAGTCCCCATCTCTCGATCCGAGCAGGTGGCTTTGACCTTGGGTTGTTCCATATCAGCTCCAGCGGCTTGTGGTCAGTTACCATGGTGAACGGATGTCCGTATATACAGTATACAGATGGAAGTGCTCGCAGCTCCACACGATGGCAAGGGCTTCACGTTCTGTTTGTGAATACCTCTTCTCTACATCGCTGAGTGCACGGCTGGCATACGCTACGATGTGTTTCTCTTCTTTTTCCTTTTGACAGAGGATAGCGCCCAGGCCTACTGGACTTCCATCAATGATGAGTTCCGTCTCTTTCTTTGGATCAAAGTACGACATGGTGGTGTCACTTGTCAGACTGTCTTTGAGCTTCTGGAGCGCTGTCACTTGTTCATGGCCCCACTGCCACAGAGTTTCTTTTCTCGTCAGCTCACGGAGCGGAGCTGTGATGGTTGAGAAGTCTTTAATTAATCTGGCGCAGTAGTTGGCCATGCCGAGAAGACTTCTGACTTCTCCTGGGTCTTTGGGGTCACTGGCCTTGTGGATGGCTGAAACCTTCTTGGGGTCTGCTGATGGATAACTACTGTAGAGTCTAGTCAGGAGTCGCCGACTAGCTAGTCGATCGCGTGTAGAGTGCGTAGTCCTACCTCGCGAGCTATTTGGATGGAACAAGTGAACACATCATCATAAGGGCATGGCCTCTACCCAAGCTTATGTGAATAACATGTCGTTTGCTGAGAGAGGGTGGGGTGTAAGCTGGTAGCAACTCATATGGGTATTGCTGAGTGTGCCTGAGAGGAACTTTCGCATATTGCAATGTTCTTATGTATGTGTATTGATATGCACCTACAAGACCGAGACTCACATTGACACGAACAGCGACTGTTCCACTAGCGACGCTTTGTATGCGAGTACCTGCATCACTGTTCTAGCCACCACGAGTGGACTTGTATGAGTTGTATGGTGGCGGGCATCGGAGTCACGCTCTTGCAAACTCATGGTCTTTATTCATGGATGGCTACAGTGACGTTCGCCCAGCAGAAGCTGTGTTGGTCATGCGCAGCAATGGGTTGGTGCAGTTCCACTACTTCGTCGTTCATACAGACACCTGTTGTGCACGTACCATGTCTCCTCGCTCTCACCGTTTGCAGAGCCCATTCTCGAGTATTCCATACACCTATCCTTGATAAAGCCGTGGGGTGGGTGATGTGGCGTTTCTGAAAAGTTTGCGACATGATGGGTAAAACCACCGTGCGTGGTTAAGCTTTGATGGGTTTAAGTCGATGAAGCCGCTCAGGTATGCGCTTGGACGTCAGGTGGCGTAGGCACCCTTATGAGCCATGTGTTGTCGGGCCCTTAGGGATTGAGAGCCATCTACACTTCGGGGATCCAGGACACCAGGCCAGCGTCTCATTGCCAGATTAGGCACCGTGCCCTATTCCAAGTCGTAAGTTTGGGATACGCATCAATCATCCTCTAGCTTTTCAGGCTCCAGCTCACCACTTTTCTGTGCGCCTCTCAGTGACAATGCGGTCTACCTGTCTAGCACCTGTTCGGCTGCACATTAGTGGTATTGTCTCAGAGGCGTCATTCTTGGCGAGGTTTAATACAACCTGCGCTACCTAGGGCTAAGATCATTCCACCTTATCTATTCTTCACTTTAGCCCTTGATTTCCACGCAAAAAAACCCTGAATACTCACGGAGGTAAAGTTTCTCAATAGGATTCTGTTCGCAACGCAAGAATCTGAGGCTACTTGACGTCAGAGAAGTGGGTCCAGTTAAGTACGCCGCCGCGAATGGATTCTGGATCATGTCTATTCGAGGCTGGATTAACGCACTGATGATCTGGATTTCTGATGATCTGGATCAGTCCAAGTTCATTGGCTGTTGCATAGCTAAGCAGGGAAAGTCCATCACCTTTGAAAACGTAGAACATGCTCTCTGTGTTCTTGTGTGTTGCCTGGACATTGCATGTGAATGTACCGATGATAGGTAGAGCATTCTCAGAGCCATAGGAGAAGATCTTTGTTTTGGCTGCGCTGAGCCTCGGCTTTGGTTTGAGCGTGTTGAACACTTCTTCACTCACTATGTTCACAGCTGCTCCTGAGTCGATTAGCACTCCCACTCTGACGCCGTTCAGCTTGACGTGAGTCTGGGGCTGTTTCACACATGCGTCGCTGTTGACCACGTACACATATGCATCATCACTGCTTGATTAATCTCTGCATGTCTTCTCAGAGCATGATGTCACTTGGTTCACCTTCCTTGTACTCTTCTTCCTATAGAGCTCAATGCTGCGATAGTTGACTGATAGACCTGCCCAGCAGTTAGGCCGGCCCCTCGCACGTGATTGGATCCCTTCTGAAGCCCACAGTGGTTACGATGGACTCGATACAGCAGAGTTGTGTGTGTGAGTGTGCATGTACAATGTGCAGTGAGTGTGTGTGTGTGTGTGTGTGTGTGTGTGTGTGTGCAGTAAGGCAGGGAAAGGGAGGACAGTTCCAGCCCCCTTTTCTCGCTGGCTTTTTTTCGAGACGGGCAGGGTGAGAGGGGGCCAGAAACTTCCCAAGATTGGCCAGTCTGAGAGAGGAACTCGGGACCCAGGAGTTGAGTGCAGAGCAGCAGCAGACACACAGTAAACAGGGAGGCGTGTCACAGCAGCCAATCGTGGGGCTTCAAGAGGCAGTAGTGACCTGCTGGCAAGTCTCTCTCTCTCCCTCTCTGTCTCCCCTTGCCTGTTAATGGACGTAATCATGCGGCAGGTAAGAAAAAGTACTTCCTCTCGCTGCTGAATGAAAGCCTCAAAGGGGGCCTTTCCACCAAAGTGAACCGAGAGCTGGTTCTGGGCTGGTGCTAGTGCCAGTTCGGAGCTGGTTCAACTTAAGAACCGGTTTGCTTTTCCACCGGCTAGAGAGCCTCGAGAGCCAACCCGCCCCCACGTCATTACGTCACTGTACGTCTGTATAAGTCTCCGCCTTCCCAGAAACGCGAGCACAACAAGAACAATGGCGGACTACATCGCGATACGAGTGATCTTGTTTTTGTAATTGTATATTTTGTTACTACCTGTTCTGTCATCACTCAAATAAAAACTGAATCTCATTTGTTTCTCTGTTCTTTAAGTATACTGAAGCAGACATGTTAACAAAATGTTTATTTAGAAAAACCATGCTGCTCCGTTAATTCGCGGTTCTGATGGGGGTGCTCCGTTAATTTGCGGTTCTGATTGGGGGGGGTGCTCCGTTAATTTCGTGTTCTGATGGGGGGGGTGCTCCGTTAATTTGCGGTTCTGATGGGGGGGGTGCTCGTTAATTCGCGGTTCTTGATGGGGGGGTCCGTTAATTTGCGGTTCTGATGGGGGGGGGGGGGGTGCTCCGTTAATTTGCGGTTCTGATGGGGGGGGTGCTCCGTTAATTTGCGGTTCTGATGGGGGGGGGCTCCGTTAATTGCGGTTCTGATGGCGTTAATTCGCGGTTCTGATGGGGGGGGGTGCTCCGTTAATTTGCGGTTCTGATGGGGGGGGGTGCTCCGTTAATTTGCGGTTCTGATGGGGGGGTGCTCCGTTAATTCGCGGTTCTGATGGGGGGGTGCTCTGTTAATTCGCGGTTCTGATGGGGGGGGTGCTCCGTTAATTGGTGGGGACATGTCCCCACTAAATTCTACGCCCATGCTCGGTACCATGCGCAGTTTCTATTAAACATCCATAAACGACAACTCGGTTGCATCTCTTTATTTCAATATTCCTTGGCTAAGAATATTACAAGGTTAACGTTGCGTTGCCAAAGTGGTATCGGTGCGGTTGTATCGGAGTAGTTACTTCCATTGTCGGGGTTTGTTGTGAAATGGAGCTCAGAACGTTTTTGGCGGACTTGCTAATCCCGCCCCCAGCCCGCCCCCAGCCGCTGACGTAGTCGGTTCAAGTCTGGCCCAGCAAAGAGTTGGGGCCAAGAACGAACCACTTTTTCTGGCCGAGAGTTGGTTCTTTGTCTGTCGAAACAGGAAGAACTGGTTCGTTTTAGACTCTGGCTCCGAACCGGCCCTGAAAATGCCTTGGTGGAAAAGCCCCCAAAGTGAGTCTTTCTGTGCATAGCTGCTCTCTCTCTCTCTCGTCTTCTCTCTCTCTCTTTCCTTCTCTCTCCTCTCTCTCTCTCATTATATTTCTCTCTATCTCTGTCTCTCTCTTTTCTCTCTCTTTCCTTCTCTCACCTCGCGCTATCTGGCTCTCTCCTTCTCTCTGTCTCTCTTCCCTCTCTCTTTCCTTCTCTCACGTCTCACTCTGTCTCCTTCTATATCTCCCCTTCTCTCTCTCTCTCTCCCTCAGTCTCTCTCTCCTCTTCTCTCACATCTCTCTCTGTTTATCTCTTTCTATGTCTCTCTGTTCTCTCTCTTTCCTCCTGTCACCTCTCTCTGGCTCTCCCTCTCTTTCTCTCTCTCACTCGCTTTCCTTCTGTCACCTCTCTCTCTGACTATCTCCTTCTATGTCTCTTTCTCTCTGGTGTGTGTTTAGTTTAGCCACATGGATGTTGACTCATCCAGGTTTCTGAGCCCGTTCCCGGGAGGTGTGTGTCAGACACACTAGCGGCTGCTTACTGCTGACTGCTGGGACTTCCTCCCTTCTCAAGAGTTCTTCTTTCTCTCGTGGCCCTTTTTAGTTTCCCCACTGAAATGGATGTGCTTGTGTGCTTGTCCAGAGGGGCTAGCCCGCCCCCCATTCTGTTCACTGCCACTTGGGTTCGGATTTATGTGTGTGTGTGTGTGGCGGTGTGTGGGTGTGTGTGACAGAGAGAGAGAGCGAGAGAGGGAGAGAGGGAGAGAGAGAGGAATCTTGGAAGACACGGCGATGCCTCGAGGGTGTTTTTTGGTTTTTTTTCGAGGAGAGAAACTCATTGTTGCTCTTAGGCTCCTGCTGAGTTGTCTTAGCGTCAGGCGTTCTGAAGAACAGGTTCTGCGTTTAACCGTTTACAGCTAAATCAATACCGTTAGCACTAGCCTACCCTAGCTGCCGATGGGTACTAGGTCTGAGGATACTTGTATGTTCCCTGCGTACTGTGCTCCATCTAACCTTCATGTTGTCTCCATTATCTAGGGTGCTGCTGTGATCGTGACTGGATACCTGGCCACCTCACCTGACGGCTACCAGCTTGCTCTCCAGCCAGCATCCCATCACATTATTACTATTTCATTTACTATTTGTACTTTGTTATTTGCTCTCTGTCATTTGCATTTTGTCATGCTTTGTTACCCCTGTTTTTAAATGCCCGTATGACACCCATTGCACTCTGAACCATCCCTGGAAGGAGGGATCCCCCACTCTGAGGTTCCTCCTCCAGATTTCTTCCTTGTTAATTAAGGGAGTCGTTTCTTGCCCTTAGGGGGGCGGGGCTAGGGGGGTGTCATAAATCACGTTTGGCCCATAACAATCTGGCCTGTAAAGCCCTTTGAGACTGTCTTGTGATTCAGGGCTATACAAATAAAATTGAATTGAATTGAATTGAACCGCGAGCCGTTGGTGGAGCTCGCTACTCGCACCTGCAGACCGACCGGCACGCAGCATGGGGCGGACATGTCAACGCTCAGCGAAATGTTAATCATCATACCGATTCATAATTAATCTCCTGAAAAGACAAGTTTGATGAAGATGAAACAGACACACAGAACGCCTTCCATATGGGAATCTTGCACTGGATGATACTAATGTAAAGCAGCTTTTCATATTCCATATTCCAGCTAACCTCCTGACCCGCGGAATGCCATTTACTCTTCTAATGAGATAACATTACAAGGCAAGGCTAATTGTGTGCCTCTTCTGCTTAGATAACCCAACAAGGCCTGCTTCTCTCAGACCTCTAACTGTGTGCAGTGTGTGCATAGTGACTCGTAGACATACGTACAAAATGTCCCCTGCTGACTTCTAAGGGCAGTAGTAAGACACTGTCGGGCGGTTGGTTCGGTGACTCTGCGCATTAATTAATAACTTGGGGTTTACCTAGTGAGGACGAGAAGGGATTATATATCTCGTCTGGCCTGGGAACGCCTTGGGATCCCCCAGGAGGAACTGGAGAGTGTGGCTGGGGAGAAGGAAGCCTGGGGGGCCCTGCTTAGCCGGCTGCCACCCCAACCCGGCCCCGGATAAGCGGACGAGAATGGATGGATGGATGGAGGACGAGAAGGAATGCAAGATTGTTTTTCCTGCCAAGTCTTGCAGTTCCTTTGATCAGCAGCTTGGAGGGAGGTCGGCTCGGTGATGCCGTGCATCGCCATGGGAAACGCAGAACAACAAGCTGGTTCATTATGGTGGAACTTGCATTGGGAAATAAATATAGCCACTGATTGGCCAATCGGTTAGCCAATGATATGCTCACGAGTGAAATTGGATTGATTTTATTTAACTATAGTTGGCATGTAGTCTGTCTTAAAAATGTGCTACATTGTAGGTGATGCACAATACAATAATAACCACAATTTGATCATAATTTGTCTACTGGTGCTCCACCACAACGAATCAGTGTGATATAAACTACTATATAGCATATTAGGCTATTGGCAATAAGATAAGAATAGACATCAATGTATCCACTGCTTGTACTGTAGAGTCATTGTTGCCACAGATGAAGCAACATCCATCCAACATCCAACACAAGCCATTTTTAGAACACTCATAGGGCGCTCTGAAAACTGGACGTCTAGTAGGGTAGGGTGACCAGGTCAAAATTGTTCAGTGGGAGAGGGTAATAATAATAATAATTGATGTATTATTTAATTTATTATTTAAATGCCTTGATTTCATATTCGACGGTATATATAGCACATTTTGTTATTAATCTGCTGTAAATCGTCAGTATGGAATGTTTATATTATGTTATTTTAACAACAGGCTTAAAAAACGCATCTTACGCAGGAAGAGAAAATTATGCAAACAGACTATTACCGGTAAGGATACTTTCAGGATACATTATTGCATTTTGAACCGTTGCTTTTAAAATAAGCTTGTAAATTAACTGTGTTCCTACCTGATTCAGTGCTTGAAATGGTATTTCTTGTTGGAACGGCAGCATCTAGCAGGGCCTTTTCTTTTAGCACATGGGTGTAAAACTCCTGGCCTAGTTAAGTGAAGGTGAACCATTTTCCATTTTCTCGTTTTGTTTTGCGAGCTAAACTTTACTTTCGGCTGTCTTCTCCACATAAAAACGATGCACCACGCCACGGCTGCGCATTGATTTTTTTTAACCAATGACGTTTCCCCAATAACAGCATTTTTTAATATAAGAGGGTAAGTGGAGCGAGGTATTAAAGGAACAAATTATAATTTTGTTTTTATAATTAATTTTTAATTTTTACCATGATCTTTGAAATGCGGGACATTGTTCTGTTCATGCGGGATGCGGGACAAACGTTGAATTTTCGGGACTGTCCCGCAAAATGCGGGACGGGTTGTCACCCTACGTCTGAGTGTTGTGTAGTGTTATGGATTCTTGACCACTTTTGAGTCCAATAACTGAATAAAGGTAATACAAACATCACCAACATCAACAACAGCGTGTTCATTTCATGTGGTGTCTGGTGAACTGAAAGGATCCCAGCCAGCTGATGCCACCTGCCAAGAGAAAGTAAAGCAGTCCTGCGGCTGTAATGACTGAAGAGACGAAATGGTGTGGCGCTCCTGCCAATGGTAAATGCTCGTAAAAACACATGTTTCAGCTAGAACTGCGGACTATATATTATTAATATAGCATAACACATGACATCATTCAGTCACCAGAACTCATCGCAATCGTATTATATAAGGCAAATAATGAGCTCAGCCCAGAAAGAGTTGTTAAGAAAACCTTGTGGTGGTGATGTGGTGTTTTCTGAAGTCTTTTTTGTTGTTGTTATGCTTTCCACTAACCTCTGCCATACATTTTTAAATAGACCCACTGTGTTGTGCTCCACACACAGAGTTCACACAGGGTTGCTCACGCCGCAGCAGCACTCATTGGCCTCTATTGACTTGAACAGCAGATATTCAGGATACTTTGAGCTTGAAATCACATTATAGGCTCCAAGCACAACATGACCAAGAGCAGCAAGAACAGGCAAGAGAGAAGATTACAGATAGAGGTGTCAGGACTCTGACTCATTGTCCTCAAGGCTGCTCTCTCTCTCTCTCTCTCTCTCTCTCTCTCTCTCCCTCTGTGGCTCTCTCTCTCTCAAGACCATTATTATTGACTGCTGTGACCGAAGGGATTAGAAAATGCACTTTTCACATCTGTAAATGACTCATAATTGCACCGATAAAAACGTAAAATTTCTGTGAAATTACTTTTCCAGTTTATATTCCTAATGGACACATACTGTACATTCACTGTAGGCATGTAAAACTTTCACTTCCTTAATTGTACATGAATGAATAGCAATAATATATACCTACAATTAATATTAGAGTGGAAGCATGCTGTGGACAACTTATTATACTGTAAAAATGTCTAAATAACATATTTTATTTCACATAGCAACCAGTGCATGTGTTTTAGTGAAGAGATGTCCCAGCCACCCCTAAAAAACCCTCGCACTAACTTGTGTGTTTGTAAGTCTTAGCATTATTAATAGTACTCTGGCAGACACTAGCTGCCTCTGGGTGAAGGAGGGCATCCTGATGGCATGCACTCTGCGGGGCCTGGCCCTTTTCTTTACAGAGCCCCCCCCCGGTAACTGATCCTGAAACAATCTATTGTTGCTGAACGGGCAGAACTGGAAGAAGTCTGCTCTGTTGGAGGAGCCCACTGCAGCCTGCTGTCTCAATTCAATTCAATTTAAAGAGCTTTATTGGCATGGGAAACGTACATTTACTGTTGTGTGGGGGTTGAGGTGAGACCCAGGCGCACAGCAATAGATGAGGCGCCGTGGTAAGTCCGAAAAAGGGGGTTTTGCACAAAACAAAGGATTGCCACACACGAAGCCACAAGGAGTTCGGGGATCCGGACAGGGCTCCACGGACTGGTCCCAGCTCAGCGGGGTGGTCTGGAACGCTGGAGGAGAGATAAAAGAACGGGGTGAGGGATAGAGATCCCGGTGGTGGCAAACACAGGCAGCAAGGCGTAACGTTAGTCCACTGGATAAACTACTACAGGATGGTGTATCTGACGTATACGTTACCACCTGTAGTTTTAGGGGACGATCTGGCGCCGAGTGGCGCGCCGGCCAGGCCTTTGTAGTGCGGGTGGTGATTGCCGATCCGGCGCAGGTGCGGTGATTGGGAATGGGAGCCCGGTGCGGGAACTGGCCCTGTGTGCCGCGTCATCGCCGCTCCACCGTGGCGCCTGCGCCGACGTGCCGGGAACCTCCGACTCCGACAGGTGGGAGGAGCCTGCCGAGGGGCGGCGGAGGATGGGGGACGCGAGCACCGGCAGCAACTCCGGGGAGAAGGAGCGCCGTATGCCCGGACCACGGCGGCGCGCAGGGGAGCGTGCAGGGCGTGTAGCGGGAGGCGAGAGGATCGGGCGTGGAGGCGAGGACGGGCGAGCCGTAACATTTACATTGCCAAAGCGAGGTCAGTAAGAAGAAATTACATTAAAATTAATTATATATATATATATATATATATAATAATGAAAAAAATAATAATAGTACAAATAAAAATAATGATAATAATAAATAAGGGGAATGACAGGTGATTGACAATCTTTATGGAGGTTGTATTCCGTTGGATGTCCTTTTCCTGTCACAACAGCTCACAAATCTTGCTGCTGTGTTTGCACATTCCTGTACCTCGCCCAGCAGATATGGAAGTTTTTGGTTGTTTGTTAACTTTTCAAAATTCTTTTGGGTGTTTGAGATCTGTGGGAAGAATGTATCTCTAATGTCTTGGTATAGGTGGCAGGTTGTTAGGAAGTGTAGCTCGGTTTCCACCTCCTGTTGGGTGCAGTGGGTACAGAGTCTGTCTTCTCTTGGTAGCCAGGTCTGCCGGTGGCGGCCTCTCTCCACGGCGAGGCTGTGCTCGCTGAGTCTGTATCTAGTCAAGGATTTCCTGAGTTTGGGATCGGTCACAGTGCTCAGGTATTCTGCCGTTGTGTATTGTCTGTTTAGGGCCAAATAGCATTCTAATTTACTCTGTTTTTTGGTTGATTCTTTCCAGTGTGTGAGGTAGTTTTCTTTATGTTTTCTTATAATTTGGTTTAATCTAATGGGGTTTCTGTCTGGTGCCTCTGCTTGGTTTTGTGAATAGAGTCCCAGAACCAGCTGGCCGAGAGGGCATCGCTCTAGAGCAGGGGTCGGGAACCTTTTAGGCTGGGAGAGCCATAAAAGCCAAATATTTCGAAATGTATTTCCTTGAGAGCCATATAGTATTTAATAAAATGTAATGCAACTTTATGCGTGCATTTTTTAAGTAAGTGTAGCCGGCGCGGTCTGCACTTCGCCGACTACTGCGTTGTGTTCCGGTGCTCTCAAGACAGGACGCTGACGTTCTTTAAGGCACTTTATTCTGTACAAATTCACAAGAACAACACTTCAGGATTCTATCTTCACTGAGAATCAACCTCTCTCAGACTAGTAGAACGCAGACTCACTACTATCTAATAGTATTTCAAAACCAGAAAATAAAATATAGAAGAATTATCATGGAAAATAAATATCTTTACATCTGGGCTGTTCAGTGCCATAGAACAACATACAGTACAAGAATACATTTAAATGAACACATTATATTCTAAACCTGGTATTGGGAGTACATACCTGTACAAATTCACAAGAACAACACATCAGGATTCTATCTTCACTGAGAATCAACCTAACATAAGAAAAAGGACAACTGAAACATTTGGGCTATATTACACGAAGATAGAATGGCGAGCGCTAGCATACAGCAAAACAAACCACGAGGTTAGCTATGTTGACAATCTCTAAAGCTCAAACACATCAATGTTCTCGACAAAACACGACTAAATTTATGTGCACTCATCATGAAATGCATGTACAAGTTACCATGTGCACTCAAACTAAAGTTATAACAGATATGTTTCAAGTTTACATTGTACTGGTGTGGACATGTACCTCTCTCAGACTAGTAGAACGCAGACTGAGAAAGGAACACGTAAATGCAGCCTATAGCCACCACCATCCCATAGAGGGCGCAGTTACACAACAAATACATCTCCCAATACCTATAAGCTACCCTATATTACACGAAGACAAGATTTTGGTGAAATAAAACTCACATAACCACAAAATATAAAATGAAAGGTTACAAAAATATTTGTCATTCTTTAACCTGTTACATAAGACTGTAACAAAGTCCTGTGTTGTCACAATGCCACTGCTGTGGCTTTTCCTGGGTTCACAGAAGGAATAGAGAGGATCCGTGGATGTGGTAATAATAACGCTGTTTATTTACAGTCTCAACTTGAATAACGCGTTGATCAACATATAACTTAATATAGTCGTCCGCTGTACGGTGGGGGCTTGGCGGTTGAAGTCCCTCCGGTCTGTCGCCTGCCCAGCCTCTACTACGCATGCGTCATTATAGCGTTAATTGCACTCATTCGCTACAGCTGCGTCACATTCCAGGCATTCCTGCCGCTCCGCTCCCCCTGTCACTGCGCGACAGCGCTAACCACGCCCCCTCATGGCTCACAAAGACATACATTTTTAAAACATTCTAAATAATACTAAAACCCGATGTAAACAAGCCTGGATCCTCTCTCTCCTCCGGCTTCTCAACTCAACCTACAACGTTTTTGCGCAACTCTTCTGCGCAACCCCGTCCAATTTACCGTAATACCAAAAGCGCAGCTCCTCTGCTTTCAGAAACCGTTGGAATGTCCTCGATCGCGCAAACGCTCGAGGAGTTACGGTAGTTTGAAATAGACAAGTGTTTTGGGAGCGCCGGCGCTCCCGTCAAAATTGTCTGGGACCCATATGACGTCATCGAAAGAGCCATATATGGCTCGCGAGCCATAGGTTCCCGACCCCTGCTCTAGAGTCTCTCTGTGGATGAGGGCTTTGTTATGGAGTGTGTCGGGCTCACTGTCTTTTAGGTGGTTATGAAATTTGAATGCCTTCTTTTGTCTCTCTCTCTCTCCCCCCTCTCTCTCTCTCTCTCTTGCTCTGTCTCACCCTCTCCCTCTTCACCTCTCTCTTGCTCTGTCTCTCTCTCACACACTCTCTCTCTCATATTCACTCTCCCTCCCTCCCATTCCCCCCTCTCTCACTCACTCTCTTTCCTTGACTCCCTCTCTCTTTCCCTCTCTCTCTACCTCCCTCTCTCTAACTTCTAAGCACTGGCCAACTCTCTGACCGTAGGTGGAGCTGACTTTCCTGGAATTGTCGGGGCAGCTTTTCCTGTTGTGCTCTCTCTCTCTCTCTCTCTCTCTCTCTCTCTCTCTCTCTCTCTCTCTGGTCTCTGCTCAATCCCCGGGTTAATGACAGCTCGTCGCGGGGGGATTACTGGGATATGAAGACCATCTGGGTCGCCGCTCTGTTGTCATCCGTACCGCCGCCGCTGCAGCCGCTGCTGCACGCCGCTAACCCGTCCTGCTGACCCGTCCTGCTGACACCACCACTTCTGTTTATATGTATTGACCGTTCGCCCGGCGTGGTAGACATGTGGTTGCCGTGACTCGGTGGTCAGAAGTTCTGCCTCCCCTTCCTACCTTCCAACCTACCAACCTACCGCCAACATGTCTCCGGAGTCCAGAGCGGGGCGAGATCCATCGGTGGGTAATGTAGATGGACACGTAGGCTACACGTAGAGAGAGAGAGAGGAGGGTAAGGGTGTGATGTGGGACAGCTGCCCCTGGTGTGTATGTGTCAGGTGGTGGTGCCTGCTGCTGCTGCTGCCATACAGCCATACTGCCTTTACAGCACTCTCTCGGTGACTTCAGGGGCAACAAGAGGAGACGTTATGACATCAGAGTGTGGGATTAACTGTCTTTGTCCTGTTCTTGGAGATTGTGTTTCTCCCTTTTGAATTGATTTGTGTTAAGGCTTTCAGGAACTGTTGATTAACCCTGCTTAGTTGAACTTGAATGAGTGTGAGGAGAATGAGGTTTCTGTGGTGCACATGTGTTAACATCGTTAACATACTGTGAATATTTCTATTACTTTGCTTAAAACATTACATCTGGAACATGAACGCTGCAGGCTATGCACAATGATCACGCACACATACACATCCACATGTATGAATGTATATACATATATTATTATATTATTGTATTAATACTTGATTCACTGGAGATGCCCAGGTGTCAGGTTACTATGGAACAATACTAGGACCATATTATAGCGCACAGGGAATTTTCTGTCCTCCTTGTGTCTCCAAACACATTTCAAAGGAGCGCCTTGGGTAATAATAAGAAGACAGAACCGTGTTGTTGTGTGAGCGCCGATAACAACTTGCAGACACCTGAGTTGGGCCCAGCAGGCCTGTCGTCGAGGCTGAACAAAAGCATTGCAAACCAAACAAAGACACGCATCATCAAGATGCAGCATCATCTTTATGATGCATCATCACGCACACAGGGAGAGACCAGACACAAGGGCCGTGATTGTCCCTTGTCTCGTACAGTGCGGGGGAGTTAGCCAAAAAAACGACAAAAAACAACCTCAGCAGCCTGCAGCCTGAGTGTGAGTCACGTAACAGCAGGACCCAGCCCAGCTTTGGCCCTGGCCCGAGTGTAGGTCATCGCTGTGTCCTCCTCAAACAAACAAAAAACGCTTGTGTCCTATAAAGAGCGATCCTGGGAGGGTTTGCTTAATTTCCACCTCCCGGTCCTCCTCATAGTCCTCATAGATCTTCTTCACACAGTGTTAAGTGTTGGAGGTTCCTCAGAGTTCATTGCTGGTCTCGCCCTCGGTGCAGCTGGGGTCGTGGGAAAACTATTGTAGACCCCCGGCCGCTTGTTGGCAGGGTGGGTGTTGGAGGTGGGGGGGGTGAGTGGGTGGGTAGGGGGTCTTCTGCTTCAGTGACCTGCCAGCCTCTTCCTCAACTGACCTTGTCTCCTCATCTTCTGGCCCATGTGGGGTGATGATGCATGGATACTCGAGCAGATAGCTTGGTGCTGGAGTGACACTAAAATCACTCAGTGTGTGTGTGTGTGTGTGTGTGTGTGTGTGTGTGTGTGTGTGTGTGTGTGTGTGTGTGTGTGTGTGTGTGTGTGTGTGTGTGTGTGTGTTGTGTGTGTGTGTGTGTTGTATGTGTGTGTGTGTGTGTGTGTGTGTTGTGTTAGTGTTCAAAGTAGCCCCCGGCAGAATTTGGAAATTAATATTGCCGAAGCGTCATGTTAAGTTTCGGGGAAGTGGATTTGGTTTGTTTTTCTATTCTTGCGTTTTTAAATCTTCGCTGGGTTTTTACGACTGGTTATCGTCTCCGATAGCCATTTTTTTTATCTCCTGATGAATAACTGTCGAAGCACCCCGAAGATAAATACAATTTTTCATGAATTACAAGATCTATTCCGTGCATGAGTGTGTTAGAAAACCACACTTTGTTGCCACTTACAACAATGTGTGGCTCAAGAGAAAGTAGAAAAATGATCATGAACTTTTGACAACCTTCTACCACACCCCATGTGTCACCGTTCACAGATAGCTGATCAGCTTCCCTGGATTTCGCTGTCGTCTCCGCGTCGTTTGGCCTGAAGATGGAAACCCTGGAGTCGGAGCTGACCTGCCCAATCTGTCTGGAGCTGTTCGAGGACCCCCTGCTGCTGCCCTGCGCCCACAGCCTGTGCTTCAACTGCGCCCACCGCATCCTGGTGTCCCACTGCCCGCCCAGCGAGTCCATCCACTCCATCACCGCCTTCCAGTGTCCCACGTGCCGCTATGCCATCACCCTCAGCGCCCAGCGGGGCCTGGAGGGCCTGAAGCGTAACGTCACCCTGCAGAACATCATCGACCGCGTGCAGCGCGCCGCCAACGGCCTCGGTCAGTGGACCCAACTCCCCCATCGAGACGCGGAGACAGCACCAGTACCAGCAGCAGCAGCAGCAGCTTGCCAGGATGAGCTGCGGGGGCGACGGCGACCACCGCGTCGTCCAGTGCCAGTTCTGTGAGCAGGAGCCGCCGCTGGATGCCGTCAAGACGTGCGTGACGTGCGAGGTGTCCTACTGCGACAAGTGCCTGAAGGTCACGCACCCCAACAAGAAGCCCTTCACGGGCCACCGACTGGTCGAGCCCCTGGCTGACGGCCAGCACCTCCACCTGCAGCTCCAGGGGCTGCTGTGTCTGGAGCACGAGGGCGAGAAGGTGAACATGTACTGCGTGACAGACGAGCAGTTGATCTGCGCGCTGTGCAAGCTGGTGGGCTGCCACCGCGACCACCAGGTGGCGACGCTGAGCGACCGATTTGAGAAGCTCAAGGTAAGCCGTGTTTCGTTACCGGGTTGCTATTCGCTCACAGATAAGATGTTGATGTTCATAATGGAATCCTGTCTTGGTTTATAATGAATGCACGCCATGTGTATTTCACGATCACTTTGGAGAGCGGATAATGATTGTGTGCTCTCTGTGTGATTAATGTTTTAATGTTTTTTAATGGCTTCGTCATTTAAATAATTTATATTTGGCTCTTGGTGTTCTAATCAAATGCAAGGATTATTCTCCTCGTCAGTCAATAAAAAAAGCTACGGACAATAGTTTTCTTTTAAAAGGTAATTAGTAGAATAATAAATGGTAAAATGTAAATGGTTTGCATTTATGTAGCGCTTTTATCCAAAGCTCTCTACAATATTGGCCCACATTCACCCATTCATACACCGACGGCGGTGTCAGCCATGCAAAAGTCAGCCAGTTATAGTTAGGTGTCAAGCTCAGGGACACCTCAACACTTAGCTCGGGGGCAGCCGGGGACAACCGCTGCACCTCCTGAGCCCTTGCTGCCCTATAATAGATTAATAGAATAACGTGTTAATTATTATAATAATAATTTACACTGGTGCTCCTCCTGATATTGCACAAATAACTCGGAGATTAGAAGAAAGCCTGTTAAATCAGGGTTAAGTGACTTCTGGTGCATTAAAAGTCTTCAGGTTAAACACAAAAACCCACAAAAATGCACTCAGTGTCGTTAGCAGGAACATATAAAAAGAAAGGTGGTCGTGCATTCTCTCCACATTAGCAGTGTGAGCGTTTGGGTTGTGAGGGTTCGGTGTGTGTGTATGTGTATGCGGCCTCATGCAGTGTGTTGCCAACACACGCCATTCAGCTCAATCATTCGCTCTAGAAAACTCTCACAGGACTATTTAATGGTCTGTTTAATGGACTATTTAATGGTCTGCGAGGCGGCCATGCGATGTGCCTGTATTGTCTCAGCCGTTCACGTGGAAATATACCTTCGCCTTCACAGCTTTAACAGATTTAGCCCCACACGAGCGTAGCTGAGTCTGTAGGAATTCTTTAAAAGATTGTGTACTTTTCTGTTTTGTTTAGGAGTATGAAACCTCTAACGGAGTGCGACAGAGTGAACTGCGCGGGGCACCCACCACTGCACTCCACCACGCATTCTCAAGTGTATANGCACACACCTTATGGGGGGGTGAGGAAGAACTGACTGGTGGATTGTATAATCGTTCTTATTTGTGTTTTGTTTTGCTGACATTTATTCGTTAGCTTGTTACACACGTGTAGCTCACTTAAAGAGTCAACATTCAAGACTCAAGATGTGTAATTGTCACATACACATGCAGGATGTGTCACGAATGTCACTGGTGGATCCAAATGCAAGACCCAGACTCGGAGTACAGTAACAAAGAATATTTATTAGAAGGGAAATCCGGGGACGGACTGGAGCGGAGCAGGAGCAGGCAGATGATGGACAGGCAGGCAGGCAGGCAGGGAGAGGAGCAGTATGACTGGAGACGGGTCGAGATCCTGGGGTTAGATACAAGGTTAGAACCATGAGGGGAAACACAGAGCTAAGATATACTGGAACGTCTTGCTAACCACACTGGCTGAATTAACGATCTGGCGATGAGTGGGTGGAAAGCCGGGGTTCTTATCCTGTAGTTGATTGTAGATAGATGGCAGGTGTGAGCGCAGAGCAGGTGTAGCTGATGATGCTGGGGCGGCGCCGGAGTCTGGAGCCACGCCCACCAACACACAGGGAAGCCGGAGGCACGGTCGAGACCGTGACAGGATGTGCAGTGAAATGAAAAAGTGTCGATTCCCAGTGGAATGTGCAACAGAACAATACAATACATAATAACACGAATTGGAGGGATCAGAATATCCACAATATTTACTGTACTTACAGCAAAAAGAGCAGCAGAAATGAGAAATCCTAACAAATAGGCATATAAACACAAAGGCATGTAACAACAAGGGAATATAAAGAACAAAAATATATGAAAAAAGTACAGTTCTTGCTGTCATGCTAGCTCCTCCATCCAGCATGTGCCGGCTGCTAATGTTTCAAGTTTCAAGTTTCAAGTATTTTATTGTCACTTCACAATTTACACGTGAGTATAAGCAGTGAGTGAAAAACGTTTTGTGCAAAACGCCCGACAGCTGACAGTAATTATAAAAGAATACAAAATAGAAATAGAACTATGCAAAATAGAAATAGAACTATGAATATAAATTCTCTGTAAAATAAGTAAATGAAATATAAAATGAAATGGAATATACAGCAAAAATATCCAGGTGAGCAATACACATATAAATCAATGTACTAAAATATACATTGTTATATGCTGACATTCACAGAATGTCACAGAATACCTTCCCAGACAGTCGACAACACTAGCACCAGCAGTTGGCACCAGGACTAGCACTAACACCAGTACTAGCACCAGCACTAGCAGTAACACCAGTACTAGCACCAGGACTAGCACTAACACCAGTACTAGCACCAGCACTAGCAGTAACACTAGCACCAGGACCAGCACTAGCAGTAACACCAGCACTAGCACCAGCACTAGCAGTAACACTAGCACCAGGACCAGCACTAGCAGTAACACTAGCACCAGGACCAGCACTAGCAGTAACACCAGCACAGCACTAGCACCAACACTTAGCACTGCTACCAGCACTAGCTCCAGCAGTAACAACTTATCACCAGGACTAGCACTAGCAGTAACACTTAGCACTAGCATTTAGACATTGATGCCGAACTTGTTCAGCAGCCTGATGGCCTGACTGTGGAAGCTGTCTCTGAGTCTGCTCGTGTGGCACTTGATACTGCGGTATCGCCTGCCTGACGGTAGAAGTGTGTACAGTTTGTGGCTGGGGTGGTTATTGTCTTTAATAATCCGTTTGGCCTGAGGAAATACAGGCGTTGTTGAGCCTTTTTCACCACGTGTGTGGTGTGCGTGGTCCATGTGAGGTCCTCGGAGATGTGCACGCCGAGGAACTTGAAGCTGCTGACCCTCTCTACTGCAGCACCGTCGATGGAGATGGGGGCGTGCTCTCCTCTCCGCTTCCTGTAGTCCACGATCAGCTCCTTGGTCTTCTTGACGTTGAGGGCGAGGTTGTTTTCTTGGCACCACTGTGCCAGTGATCCAACCTCCTCCCTGTAGGCTGTCTCGTCGTCGGCGGCGATCAGACCCAACACTGTCGTGTCGTCAGCAAACTTGATGAAGACGTTGGAGCTGTGCATAGCCATGCAGTCGTGGGTGTACAGGGAGTACATCACATATCACATATCGTTTATCACATATGGGGGAAGGAGAGAGACGGCATTGTTGTTAATTTGTGCCAGGTTGGGATAATGCACATCTTTCTTGCACATTGTTTATGCGTTCTGTTGTTATTTATATCCCTGTTTTTAAGTCCCAATTACTTTTGACCGTGTTTTGTTGCCTGTTTGTGCTGTGTAAGGTGTCCTTGAGTGCCTAGAAAGGCGCCAAAAATAAAATGCATTATTATTATTATTATTATTCTGTCACCATGGTGACAATTTGACAGCTGTGACCTCTTTCAAGCAGTGTGTGTTTGTTTGTGTGTGTGTGTGTGTGTGTGTGTTGTGTGTGTGTGTGTGTGTGTGTGTGTGTGTGTGTGTGTGTGTGTGTGTTTGACCCTAGTTATCAAGTAATCTAGTTTAATGACATAGTAAAACATGTAATCACGTGATAAAGCGTTTGGGAGTGTGTGTTTGGGTTATATGTGTGTGCAGATAAATGAGAAATTATGTTTTGCTGTATAAAGAATCCAAATAATATCCAAATAATAAAACAGCACTTTCGTAAATTTAGTTCATACAGTGACAAAGACATAAAAAATGTAAAAGTCAAAATCAACAATAAGGATTTTAATGCAACTGTTCTGCCCTGTGTTCCATGCCTGACCCGGCACACACACACTGCAGCGTCCGATCTATTGTTCAAATGCGAGGTCAGAAAAACTAAACCAGTGAAGAGCGCTCTGCACCATCCCCTGCCAAAGTCAAATAGCCCCTTCCTGCATCCCAGCCGTTTCTCGGCATAAATAAATAATTCTCATAAAAGCATGACGCAATGAAGTTCAGTGCCGTTTCCTCCGCGCAGAGATGATGGACTCCCGTACAAACCACAGCGGGGGTTGCGATGTGTCCATCAACACTCCCACACTATTTGCAGAACTGAAGACACGCCACTTTGGAGCCGGAGAAAGAAAATTGGATCCCGCAAAACATTTACTGTGGAAATTTGTTTTGGATGGGGGCCGGTGGGGGCACTGCTCTAACTTCATATATTTTCCCGCCCCTGCATATTCTTTATTCTTTATTTTCAGGGGCGCCGGATAAATATTTGCGGGAGTGTAATGTGCAGACTAGGGAACGTAGTAGACATGTGAGGCGGGGTTCATTTGAATACAAATGCGTTCTCAAAATCCGGAGCCTTTCAATGGGAGCTATTGGTGGATGATAAACACACACAGCCAATGTTTATTAGCCCAAATCACTGACAGATGCCGGAGTGTATTTCACTATAAGCATCTCATGAGCTCCGTATGGTGCCGTGTTGTGGGAGGAGGGACGGGGGACAGGGCCGGGGGGGAGGTGGGGGAGGGGGAAGGGTGCCGGTGGTTAGATGACAGATCCAAGACCGCGAGGGAGAAGAATCAGCCATCGACCCTATACTGCGAACTTATTGCCGTTCCACTGAATGCAAATGCGGGCAGGCCTGGATGGGAGATCCTATAATCCAATTGTGTGCAGCTGATTTTGCTGATTCGCTCGATCGGTAGACTGTGAGGTGGTTAGGGAATATTGCACTACGGTCCTCTATGTTGTTGCACATAGCGGAACAGGAAGTTAATGACTCTATTTAGATGTAAACCTACCAGCACTTTTAGCTGCTCATGACATGTTTGATTATTGTCATTTCATTGCTATCGTTCATTAAAGCAAGTGAACAAATGGAAAGTTGTTCTTATTTAGCTTCTTCACATCATTGGGGTGTGTGGCCTCCAAGTGACGTTTCAGCTTGTTTGGTTTCATGCTATCTGCTGCTAAGATTGAGACAGAGGACACACAGTGGTCGTTCCCCCCCACCGACCACGTTAGATGTGAAGCCAAGGGAGAGGTATGCCTCATCATACTTTCTTGATTTGTGTTTTGTAGCTGGAAGGCTTGTCGTGGGCTCTTCTCGTCCGCTTTTCTTTTAACTGCCGGCTGTGTTAAAAACTTTTTCGAGCAACCAGTGTTTGTTTTCAGCTTGTGTGCAACACCTTTTACATTTAAATCTGAATACATTGGTTCTGCTCAGATTTTTTAAATTGTATCCTATTCTTCCCGCGCCCTCTTGCAGTACGTCCGTGCCCCACTGGAGGGGGGGGGGGGGGCGCCCCACAGTTTGAAAACCGGTGATGTAAACAATAACCCTATTAGGGATTCATGTATGAGTGGACTAGAGGACTAGCGTCAGCAGCCATTCTCAATGTGACAAGCATTTCGTCACTTTTGTGATACTGGTCGGCTATATTGCATTTTTATGTCAATTCCAATGTTGGTAATGAATTAATATAATTCGAATATAAGATGCGCTTTTTCTTTGGATAATTGTAGTTTCACCATGGCAGACCCACGTCCATAATTTGCACAATGCCCTATCTTAGTGTAAATGCATTTGGATTCTCTTAGCAGGGTAGTTGTCTTTTCCTAAGTCTTCATGAATTCTTCTTCTCGTCTTTCCTTGACCTCATAATGGGGTAAGGAAAAGTAGTTAGCCAAACATCGCACTTCCAAGTCCCAACTCTTCACGGTTCTGGCTCCGCAGTGGTGGAATGAGCGCAAGAGACTCAAGACCCACCTGTTCAGAGTTCACCTGGACTCTACATAACCCCCCTCCTTAACAAGAGACTCAAGACC